>QJOB01000075.1:40706-281865 GCA_004155035.1 Monosporascus sp. 5C6A | reverse complement strand
CCCCGTCACATCATCCCCCGTCACATCATCCCCCGTCACATCTGGAGCTCTACTCCGCAAGTTATCCACGCCAATACCAGACTGGACAACCGGCGAGTATTTGCGGAAGCTTAACAGCATTAACGACTCGCGATTCAGACCGATGATTATATGCATATTAAGAAACGGGACACGAAGTGAGTAAATAGTAGTTATGGGTAGCAAGTACTTAATTATGCATCTAACGAGTGAACAAGTTCCCACTCATTCTAACTTTAGGTAGGTACCAAGTTGTGCTTCGCCATCAGTAGTACACTTTTAGATAGTAAGGTACCTAATCGAATTGTTCCACTTGCCCTAAATTCAACGCTGAGGACGCGACCGCCTGCCAAGACATCTTAGACCATCTGCTGCTTCGCGTCGATTGGTGGCTTCCCTTCCCACCTCACTTTTCGTGCATCATACCTACCTAGTCCCTGAGCTTTATCGTTAACCACCTTCGTCGACCCCTTCTTTAACCTCCTTCATCAGCCAAGCTTTAGTCTATTCTAACGGCGATGCCTCCACTCTAGTCGCCGCTGTCTTCCTCATACTTGATGCGATGCATAATAGATAACGTCCCGAGACCGCCTCGACTTGACCTGCACGAGAAGATCTGAAGATGGCAGCTGTAGAAGCAACTAATCAGAGCGTAGGCGGCGAGCTTCATGACGGCGACATGGATCTCTCGCCCGTGGACAAAGGCGCAGTATCGCAAAACCCAGTCTTTCCCCCTCTTGAACCCGCCAACAACGCGGGCCCGGGCTCACGCGGAGCCGACCTTGAACCCCAAGCATTCAACATGCGGGCCGTGCCGGATGCGCAGGCTACCGTCACAGACTACCTCGACTTCACCGAGTACCTCCCCGCCGATATGATGCGCTCGCTCACCCTCATTGGCAAGCTAGATCAACGGTATATTGATGCATCGAGTACCGTCGACGAACTCACTTCCCTGTGGGGCAAACTTCCCTCTCTGCCCGCCGATCAGCGCCCAGAGCCGACCAAGCTACGGGCTGACATATCCGCGAATCTCGACCGCGCTGTCAGCTCTCGCGCATACTCCTACGCCGAAGCCTGTCGCATGCATGAGAATGTCATTAGGCATTATCACAAAGCCAAGACGATCCTCTCAAAGCTGCAGACTATGCTCGACAACTACGACGACCAACCTAAGAGTCCTGTCCAGACCAAGTCGCCACAGGTGGTTCGCGCCCCCAAGATCACGCTGCGCATCGATAGCAGTGGGCAGAAGGTACAGCGCGCACCGCGGATAACTGTACCGGGTGAGGTGCTGGCTCCGTATGAGATTGACTTCAACGCCTATAGCTCATCGAGTGAGGAGAGCTCTGATGAAGACACACCTGTTACCCCTCCAAGACAAGTAACTACACCCGCACCCCGCATCAAGATCGTCAAGACGCCCAAGATACCCAAGCCGAAGGTTCCAAAGCAACAACGACCGCCTCGCGCGTCCCTCAGTACACCATCGGGGACCGCGACTGCCACTGTCTCGACGAGTACCGCCCTCGCACAACTCAAGCCGCCGCCCGAGAATGCTGTCCCTGGCAGCTCCGATGCTCCTTGGCTTCAGCTTACTCCCTACGAACTTGCCAAGCTTAGGAAGCGGATGAAGAAGAATGCGGTGTGGAATCCGAGCGATACTATGATCGCTCGCGAACTGAAGGCCCTGGGGCGCGGAGTAGAGGCATTCAAGGCTGCGCAGAAGAAAGCCGAGGACGAGGGGAGGCCGTTCGAGCCCAATCTTCCTGCACCGGTAGTTGACGCTGAATCTGGGACTCAGCACCCTCCCGAAGGCGCGATAAGTGCTGAAGCTTTGACAGCCGATGAAGTACAACTCAGCAACCGCGGTATGAAGCTGAACGAGGCCAAGAAGCTGAAGCGCGAGGCCTTGGCCAAGATGGCCGCCGACGAAGCAGAAGAGTCAGCCAGGAAAATGACAGAAGCTGTTAGGATGATGTTTCTGAGCCAGGAGGCCTCTCCGTCCGCGGCCGTTAACGCGCCAGAGAAGGCGGTGGATGCATCACAAGGACAAGGGAAAGCGTCGTCTAGTAAGTCCCAGGGAAAGAAACGAAAGCGTGACTCCATGTCGCAGACTCCTGTTGCGGAAAAGTCCGAAGGGCCCGAGAGTCAACCCCCTAAGCCGCAACTCAAGCGTACGAAGACCGAGACTCCGGTCCCTCCGCCTCAATTAACCCAGAGACCAACCTCAGTACCGCCGCCTACTGAGACGCCTGTGCCAGTTCCGCAGCTAGGCCAGCCTATCACGTCGAAGACCCCGGTGCCAGTTCCGATGCCCATCTCATCCGAGTCATCCATGGCGGGTGCCAAATCTGCCGCTTCTCCTTCAGGAGGAACCAGTCCGGTACCACCGCCCACTGTCACCACTACTGTTCCTACTAAGCCACCAGCTGAGACTCCTGTTCCACCCCCTGTCAAGACCTCCACAACACCGATCCTGCCGCCAACCAGAGATATGCCTAAGCGGGAAACGAGGCAGAACTTGCAGCCTGCTGCAGCTAACCCTAAACAGTCAACGTCTCGAGCGAACACTCCCGCGACGACTCCTGCACCGGAGCCCCAATCGGCGACTGTTCGCCGGCCCACCTCACGTGGCAAAACTGCTAGTCAAGAGCCGCCTCCAACGCTGATAGCTGAGCGACCCCGACGCACTAGTACCGCTCGGAATACCCCAGTCCCTGAACTGCGCCAGCCCAGCAAACGCGCCAAAAGACCGGCCCCGGGTGTTGTGACGACAAACTCTGGTGGCACAAGTGCTGTTGGCAAGCGCAAGGCCGCCCCACGCAAGAAGGCTCGCGGTAGCAAGAAAGGTGCAAACCAGCAGCCCGAGCAGGAAGTGGAGGTCGAGGTAGACGATGACGGCAACGTGATCGACCCGGACGAGCCGAGATACTGCCTCTGCAACGGGGTCAGCTTTGGCACCATGATACAGTGTGATAATGTCGATGTGAGCGAGAAGAAAGCCGCTAGTGCAACCCCAGCACGTAGTAGCGATAGACTACGCAACGCAGAGAAACTAACACCACACAAACAGAACTGCAAGTACGAGTGGTTCCATCTCGAGTGTGTTGGATTGTCGGAGATACCAGCACGCACGACGAAGTGGTACTGCCCCGAGTGCCGTGTTCTGCTGAATATCGGGGGAAGGGGAGAAGTGACTTCGAGGGGAGTCAAGATGTGATAGCACGGAGTTGTGGGCATATGGCTAAGGACAGATGGATTCGTTCGGCGATGCGTTATGGGGAGTTATCTAAAAACCGGTCGTTTCAACACTTATAGTCAAGGCCACAGGGTAGGGAAAGGCCACTGCCGTAGTGCGCAATGCCGATGAGTTTATGCCGGATTTCGGCATTCGATATCGTGACTCTGCTTGACTATTTCCAGGTCTCAGTCTCAAGTAGTTGCACGGACATTTGATTAACTCAATGCTAATATGACACGAAATTCAGAGTTATGATCAGAAGATAGGTCCCCCCAAGCTTATACGGAGTTAAATGTCCCCCGTACACTGGATATCCATATCAGCGCATAGATTAGGAGAGCGTATTGGCTCCCTCCCTATTTACTTGTTTTCCCCCATCGCCTAAGAAGGTAGAATCTGGGGCTAGCTAACATTCAGTTGCCTCTGAAGCGTACTTAGTCAGGATATGTCTCCAGCTAGGGATTGCTGGCCAGTGGGTTACAGATCAGTACCGATCACCAACGAACGATGGCGGCGGACTCCGGCTATGCACCGGTCCTCCCGGTCAACGCCCCCCCGGACAACAAGCTCAAGCCTTCATCCGCGACTTCAACGTCACGTCTGACGACCCGGACAGGAATGAGGAGTGGGTGACCTACTTCGCCACGGATGCCGTGCTGATCATGGGGGACCGGCTCGCCAGGGAGGCCGAGAGTCAAGTTTGAATGGAACGAAACTACGTGCTTTGGTGCCACCGCTCGCTCGTACTCGGGCCACAGCGGCTACGGATCTAAAGCGAATTAACTTACGGTCCTACGCACGCACGTTAGAGATCCACCAGCTATGCCGCGCCATGTGGGAGAACGTCCGGTCTCGTAGGCACAGCCGGTCAAGGCGCTCCCGGCGGCCCCCTGGACTTGGCACTCAGGGGGGTGGACGATGACCTGACCGTTCTACGGCTACGGTTACCTAGGCGGCGCGCGCGGTCGTTGTGGAGGTGGTGGTGGAGGACGCCGGGGGCCGGGAGGAGGTTTAGGTTTAAGCTGTACCAGGTGTATATGCACAGGTGAGTTGCGAGGTGTTGGTTCGGTGAAATGGGGTTCTTCATGGCTGCGCTGGACGTTGGCTGTTTGCTGATAGGGCTTACTGATAGCGTCTCGGAGGAGATCCCTACCTGAAGACTGCTACGTGTCAAAGCAGGCAGTCTATAAGGTACTACCTAATTATGGCAATCCGCACCCTACATTATTACTTCGTATCGGCCAACCAGTACGGAAGACAAGGTAGTTAGCTTGAAGTAAGTCGACTTATGGACTTCAGGGAACTTGTCAACGTAACGGCCAACTTTATGATCTCTCAACCAGTCGTGAGACTGAGGCGCGATATCTGCGACTCCAATGGAGAGGTTTCAAATCGAGCGATGACGTGACGAGCTGGCAAGAGTGTGTACATCACGCGTTTTCCTACGACGTATCTCCCCGGACTAAGGCATTCTAGTATGTACACTACCTACGCTTCTGGACGCGCACGCAGGTGAAGCGCCTCGTCAAGCTTATCTTGACATAGTAGTGAGGTAAGGGAAGTGTCCCCGTGTCCTGGTTGGGAATGGACCACGAGTCGCCTGGGCTATCAGCTGACCCGAGCTCCC
The DNA here is from genome assembly GCA_004155035.1 of Monosporascus sp. 5C6A. Classification (NCBI taxonomy): domain Eukaryota; kingdom Fungi; phylum Ascomycota; class Sordariomycetes; order Xylariales; genus Monosporascus; species Monosporascus sp. 5C6A. Next base: position 276,976 of record QJOB01000075.1, on the reverse strand, counting down.
TCGTCCATTCTGGAACCGTCACGTGCGTTGGAGATAGGACTGGGTGGCAGGATCACCTCGAGGACTAGGCGTCTATACTTTTACTGAGTACCGAAAAGGGGGTGCTGTTACTTGATCCCACCGTTTGGAAGTTAGGGGTTGTATTGAGACATCTGTCATTCCGTCTACGAATGCAGGAACATTCTGGTACGGATGGATCTAAGTTTGGTCGAAACATGGCAGATCCTTGGACACTTCGATGACAACACGCCCCATTGTTCACGAACAGATGGTCTCGCATGAATTCAGCGTGTAGAGTCATTTGTCGGTTTGCATCCGTCCAGTCCTACAGGGCCAGCCTATGGTGGTAGTCCAGGTGATCCATTGAATTGAATCCCCATCTACATTATAAGTACAATACAGTAATCTTCCTTGAACCAAAATGGGGCGCGCCGACGTAGATACCTAAGCCTGACAGGTACCTACCCCTACCTCTGCTACCTCTCCGGCTAACTGGATTCATCCACTGGCTATTTCCCGTAAGGCGGGGTCGGCTTATCGTCATTCGATCATGCCCCCCACCAGAGTTGCTGCAAGGACCGAGAACCACACCAGTTACAGCAACCGCCAACACCTACTAGCAACGGGCATTAGTAGGATTTTGAAAGATCCATCCCCTCGCAGATGCACATGCAACACACGTGTGCGGTTCGCCCTTCTTCTGAGGTAATGTGCATGATCTGTTTCTACGGCTTTGGGCCCGATATGCCAGATGCCAGCCCTTCAAGGAAGCTTGACGTTATGATGTATGTAGGTTGACTTGGTATTGCATCTACAGTACGTGTGAGGGCTATATCTCGAAGAGCGGTTGCTGCACTTACCTTCACTTACATATCCGCTCTTCCCGAAGACTGCATGTGAATCGTCGAGTCCAACATGTATGACATCTTCTCCAGCTTTAATACAATCGCGTCTACAAGACGGTTACGTAAGGCAACGCATTATCATACATATCCTAGGCAGGTACCCACTTCGCATTAGGATAATGCATTAGCCTAGACGGACATGATAGAGATAGCAGGCGCGGATGTACATACATGTAGCTGGCTGGCTGGCTGGCTGGCTTTACGGTGTATTTATTGTACATGTATCATAGAAGGTCTTGTCTCCCGCTTAACTAATAGCGGCCTTCCTGACCCCATCATCGGTGATAGACCCCATGTCTACCTGACGCTAGCGCAGGTCTGCCCCGCCTCCCTGGAGCGTCGTCGCGCTTTCATCATTACTGGGCGTACAAGTCTCCCACCTGGCCTCGAGTCACTCGGCGGCCTGCGGATTGCCGGTCTGACCAGACATCCGTGCTTGGTGCTTGACCTCAACCTGGAGGGAAGCCTGACCTCTCCCTCTGTCTTTCATCATTACATCGACAATAGAACATTGAATACTTACCCAGAGCATTGAGAATACTTCCCCGTATTGTGAATAACCACCCTTTTACATAACTGCTTTCCATGACGATTACTGCGTAACTCATAGATAATACTTGCCTTGTCAATCTACTCTATTCGGCTGTGCTGAACCTTCCACTCCTTTCTTTGTCTTCATAACCTTGTCTTCGCCCGGCTGCAGAATCTCGTCATCTTTTTTGGCCTTGAGCGCATAGATAATATCTTGCGCTTGTATCTCTTTGTAATTACGATCGTTTTGGTTGAGCCATCTCCCGAGCCCGACATACATAATACGTACCAACCCTGCGCGACTTGAACGAAGAACCCCTGAGTCTCTCTTGCCCGCCGCCCGCCCGTTCGTTGTTCGTGACAGGTAAACCCAAGTGCGAATAGGAGCCCCGCGAAAGCTCTACCGCTGGCGAGCAGGAAACTGCCTCAGCCTTCCTGGTTAACACCACTCTATGCCCGGTTCGTCGACTCGAGACTCTTCCCCTTACTCCTCTTCAGGAGGGAAACGCCGAAACAAGAGAAAAGAGAAGCTTACTGGGATCGACGCGTCAGGCACGAAGAAGAAGGATAAGAATGCCAAAGATAGTGGTGGGGTTGTTGCGGCGGTGACAAGGCATGCCAAGTTTTCGTAGGTTCTTCTAGCATCCGATTGTTCTCCTTTCGAGTCGGGCAACCAACAGATATACGTATGCTCGACGGTATAAAGGGCGTAGTGGATCACTGACGTCTACAGAAATGGCGGCTTTGCGAATGGCATGGCTCCATCGCCTGAGTCTCTTCCGGTGCCTTCGCCCGAGATGAAACCTGCGATGCCTGCGTCCATTCCTACGAATGGAATCCCCACGATTTCTCCCCCTTTAGATGCTGTCTCGACGGCCTCAGCCTCTACGAGCACGGCTCCCAGTGCTGGTGACTGGATTAAGCATACAGGACCTTTCGGTGCTTCGCCCTCAAACTTGATTAGCCTAATGGGTGACTCACCTCCAACTCAGCCATCTTCGTACGAAGATCAGCGACCGATGCCCTATGCTTGGAGTACACGGCAACGACCCTACGCTAATAGCCATGGCGTCACGCCATCTCCCCCAAACAGCATCCCGCGGCCTCTGAGTCTTCAAATGGAGTCGCATTTCCGGACCAATGACGTCCGGTCCCAAACCTCCTCGCCTCCTGATGCCCGAAGAAGCTCGATGAACTCCCCTTTTGGCCCGCCTCGCGGCATAGCCAATCCGCCTTTACCCCATCAGCCCCAAGCCCACTTCTACGGAGCTCCCGATATCGACTTTGACCTGGGCCCTAACAGCGGCTTGAAAGCTGGCGAAAGAGGCTTTTATTTCGGCTTTGATACCCTCCCAAGCGTCAATGGGCTTTATAGTCCCGGTAGCGACAGCGTGGTGCTTGCGGGCTACGAGGGCGGTTTAGACGTCTATTCGGTCGGCAAACGTGGCGTGGATCCTATTGCAAGTCTGAAAGGACTGCGCGGAGGCGTCTACAATGCGAAGATCTTGCCCTGGACCGCTGCGTCCGATCGGGCGGACCTCTTTCCCTTAGTCGCTGTTGTCGTTCATGGGCCCGTAATTCCTGTCAGCGGCCCTGAGATATCAGTTGAGGGACACTTCGACGAGTCTGCGAGTCCTCGATTAGATGGCGTTCGCACTCCACAGTCTGAGACAAACCAGAGGCCGCCCGGGATTGGAAAGCCCGCACCAGTGGTGGAAGCTTACCAGACATCGGTTGAGGTATACTCCTTGAAGACCAACAAGCTGGTGGATATACTGCTGCAAGCACCCGTAATTCCCATCAAGACATCTGTGTCGAGTCCGGTGTTTAGAAGTCCTCCTCCAACCGGTACTTTTCATATTCGCGCCGATCGCGGGAGTGTCGCCATTTCTTCTGGTGTTACGGGAGAGTGCTGGATCTACCGACAAGTGGGTTGTGACCAGGAGCCCGGATACCAGTTTCGGTGTGCGGGAAAGGTCTGGACGAGCCTCCAACAGGGTCTAAAAGGCGACGCCACTCCCGAAGAAGAGCGGAGTCGGAGCCCTGTCTCCTCTCGTCGAACTCCGCAGATGCCGATTCTCGCTGTCAGTGGCCGGTGGCTAGCATACTGTCCCCCGGCACCTGCGTCCCAGATCGCGTTAAACGCGTCCATTCCTGTGCCAGTAGAAGGAAAGGCTCCCGGTCTGGCTACTCTGACTTCGCCTGTACTTCCCAATGAGAGCGCCGATGTTGATCAACCCATATCGGATGGTATGATGAACCGGATCATGAGAGAAACTACGCAAGAGTTTATTCAAGGAGCCCGTTGGGTGGGAAAGCAAGGCATGCAGTTGTGGAACAACTACTGGAAACCTGGCCAACAATCACAAGCCCGGTCGCCCTCCGTAGGCTCACCGCCCTGGGGCGCAGGCTACACCGGGAGGTCAGACGCTTCACAGTTTCCTCCGACTTATGGTATATCCGGTCAGGCGGTAACCAAGGACCCTGGGCTCGTTTCTATTCTTGACATGCACTCTCTTGCCAACTCAACCGTTATTCATCACGTCACCACTTTTAAGGCGCCACTTGGCTGTAGCTTCCTGTCATTCTCCCCAACCGGGTTGTCGCTATTCACCGCTAGCAGCAAGGGGGATGTGCAAACTGTGTGGGATCTGATGCGCATTCAGTACACCAAATCATCACCTCTACAGAATTCGCAGTCCAATCACCACCATGCTACACGGGTCCGGCAAATAGCGCAATTTTCACGAATGACGGTGGCACGAATAGTCGATGTTGCGTGGGCTAGGCCTAACGGAGAGAGGATAGCCATGGTAACTGAAAGGGGTACTGTTCATCTCCTAGATATGCCGCCTAGCGCCTACACGTGGCCCCCTCCCCGACGACGAACTACACCACAGCCGACAGGAAATCCGGAGAATGCGACTTCAGCTGTGTCTATGGCTTCAAACGCACTGAGCTCCGCCTACGGGGCTGCGCGGCCGCTGATTAGCCGCCATCGCCGCACTAGCTCTAACACACAAGCGAACCCAACAATCATGAATCATGCCAGCTATGGAGGTAAAGTCCTTGCTGCGGGAATTAGTAATTCCTTGGGCAATGCCGGCACCGCTATCAACCATCTCCGTCACACAGGTGAGAACCGTGTCAGCTTACCACTCGGGGGTATGGCAACTCCGGGACCCTCATGTGTGACTTGGGTCACTGGCAAAAAATATCATACGTTGTTCGTGGTCGGAGACGGCTTTGTGAGGACATTCCCGAGCAAGAGTCGTAAGACGGCAATGGTCAAGGATGGACCTCGTGTACCCCGCGGGAATAGATACAGGGATTTCAAGTTGAAGTATCTGCCCGACGACTTGATTGCACCGTCGATCAAGAAGATCATCGACCGGGACGATGACCTCGATCTGGCAGCTCAGGAATTTGACGGTGGCCACACCATGGTCCTGGCCCCCCAGCCTCGATCGCAACCGCCCGATCTCAGTCCCGAGTCTTCGATTCCGCAGGCCGAGATAGAGTCTAGTGCACCATATCAGCCTTTTCATACAGATAGGCGAATTAGGCTGTATGAGTATGGCGGCGAGCGAGATAAGGGATTCCTGGACCCTATCTCTCGCGGCCTCGAGGCTGCGACGTTAGAGGACAGGCCGAAGCATGCCAAGCCGCGCCAGACACAAACTCAGACAAAGCAAGTTTGGGCTTTCGGGCAGGCGATTGACGCGGTCCAGGTCGATGTGGGTCTCCCGTCGTTTATGGACGAAGAGCTTGGCAGTACCAGCGTCGAGGATCACCGAGCCTTGCCCGTCTCGGCTATGGAGCGAGTCTTGCAGGTTGGTGACAACGATGAGCAAATCGTCGTGACAACCCGACGTAAGAGGGGCGGCAACCGGCACGAAGATGGTGATGAAGACGAGTTTTTCGAGGACGGTTTAGAAATCATTGACTTCGCCGACCAACGAGTCTGAGACACCATCCAACAAGCTTAACGAGCGGTTGTTGGTCCTGTGGCGTTAAGGTTTGGTCGGCAGGGTAGAGGGTTCGGCGAAACTCGAGATAATTAACATAAGCACATTCTGCGCGGTATCCTCTATGTGGACCAGCATACAGCGAGGGATGGGTTAGCTTAGCCGTACCACCCATTTGTCTTTTGATTTGTTGGGGCTCGTCTGGTTGGGATAGGAGTATTGCAAGCATCATGTATTACATCCACGACCCCAGATAGACGTAGGGTCTCTTCACTGCTCGTAGTATTTAGGCCTAACTTGGGCAGAACACAATTAAAGACAGGATTCCCTGATTTGGACATGCGAACAAGCCTTCGGGCATGAGTTAGGAAATTGAAGCTATGGTTTATGCAACCGGTATGGGGTAGAACTCGATTATTACGGTCTTCTAGATATCGTGATGACCTGAGACTATTTTCGGAGGCGCCTGGACCGACACCCGCTGCGCCTTCAAGCGACATGTAAGCCCTCCCCAACTTTGTCGCGGACAAATCTTGTCTCCGTATCGCCCCAGCAAATCGAATTCCCCCAGCCCCTTTCCCTTTTTCTTCTCAACTCCAAGCCCGACCCGAACCCGTTCCGACAGGGAGAGAGGGCTCGCGCCCGCCTACGCCTTCTTCTTCGCGGCGGCTGCCTTGGCCTTGGCGGCCTTCTTCCTGTTGCTGCGGATCATGACGACGCTCAGGAAGGAGCCCACGACGGCGGAGCCCAGCAGGATCAGGATCACGGGGATGCGGATCGCCCAGACCCGCGGCGGGAAGAAGGCGTGCAGGGGGTGGTCTGAATCGACGAAGGGCTGTCGCGGGCGCGCCCGGGGAAAGGGCCGGCTGGTTAGCCACTGTAGCTGGCTCGGGAGGGAAAGGGAAGAGGGAAGAGAGGAGAGAAGGTGAGGGGGGGAAAGAAGGGGAAAGGAAACTCACCATCGCCAGCGTCCAGATCGAGTAGTACAGGAACACGACGGAGGCGGCCACGAGCATGGCGAGTCCGACGAGCGTGCCAGACTGTTGCGCGCGCGTGTCGGTGTTAGCTAGCTAGCTACATGGATATTTTTTGCGGACTTCTGTCCGAGACCGAGGTGTTCCGGGGACGGGGGGCTTGTCTCGTACCATTGCTAATTAGTTACAGTAGAATACGCCGAATCTGCTTCGAATATCGAAAATTGAGCGTGTCGAATTTGAAATCGACCGGTTTCTGAGACACGACCTCGTCTTGTCCTTGCGGTGGTGCTATGCCTCTGGAACGGAACTCTATGGAGGTTGACTGATGAACCTTGAGGCTTTGGACACGCGAAAGGAGGGAGAGTGGGTCTCGCGAGCCAGTCGTGCCTGCCAAGCTCCACTGTGCTTGTATGTGGTTGCTCTATGCGTAGGTACAGTATTAGATTATGTAAGCGGAGCTAACCCGTCAGCTTGCAGGTAATGTACCTAGGTACCCCTAGTAGGCCGACTTCAATGTCTCCACTTTGGCGCCAGCCTCGCCCAAAACTTATTTTCATCATTTCCAACTTTCTCCGTCATTCGTTGCCTCGTCCATCCAACTCAACCCAGCTTTATACGCGACGATCGCCGTCCCCTCCGATCGAGACTGCTGCCACTGCCATCACATTAGATACCTCGAGACGAACATCATCCTGATGACATGGCTTCCGTCGAAGTAAAGCCGCAGCTGGACGACCGGTCGCCCCCTGGGATTCCGCGGTCTCCTCGTCGCGGCGATCGCGGTCGACCGCGCGATGGCGGCGACTCGTACAGACCGGCGCGCGATCGACGCTCCCCGCCCCGACAGCGGTCACCACCTCCTCGCCAGCGCACGCCTCCGAAGATGCCCACCGAGGAGGAGAAGCAGGCCGCCGCCAAGGCCGAGTACCAGAAGCTCCTGAACATGCGGTCCGGGGGCACGTACATCCCGCCCGCGCGTCTGCGCGCCCTGCAGGCCCAGATCACCGACAAGAGGAGCAAGGAGTACCAGCGCATGGCCTGGGAGGCCCTCAAGAAGTCCATCAACGGTCTGATCAACAAGGTCAACACCGCCAACATCAAGCACATCGTGCCGGAGCTCTTCAACGAGAACCTGGTCAGGGGACGCGGCTTGTTCTGCAGGAGCATCATGAAGGCCCAGGCCGCTAGTTTGCCCTTCACCCCGATCTACGCGGCCATGGCGGCCATCGTCAATACGAAGCTGCCCCAGGTCGGGGAGCTGCTGGTCAAGCGCCTGGTCATGCAGTTCAGGAAGGCCTTCAAGCGGAACGACAAGGCTGTCTGCTTGTCTTCGACGACATTCATCGCCCACCTGGTGAACCAGCAGGTAGTCCACGAGATGTTGGCTGCTCAGATGTTACTTCTGCTACTACAAAAGCCGACGGACGACAGCGTTGAGATCGCCGTCGGCCTAACCAAGGAGGTCGGCCAGCACATGGAGGAAATGAGCCCGCCCATTGCGTCGGCTGTGTTCGACCAGTTCAGAAACATATTACACGAAGCCGATATCGACAAGCGCGTCCAATATATGGTTGAAGTCCTTTTCCAGATTCGGAAGGACAAGTACAAGGATAACCCAGCGATCAAGGAGGAGCTGGACCTTATCGAGGAAGAAGACCAGATCACGCACCGACTTGAGCTTGACGCTCCTGTTGATGTTGAAGATGGACTCAACATTTTCAAGTTTGACCCAGAGTGGGAAGAGAATGAAGAGAGATACAAGAAGCTGAAGGCGGAAATCCTGGGCGAGGGTAGTGACTACGATGACGAAGATGAAGATGACGACGACGAGAGCTCCGATGAGGAGGACGAGGAGCAGAAAGCCATGGAGATCAAGGATCAGAGCAACACTGATCTTGTCAACCTCAGGAGAACCATCTACCTCACGATACAAAGTGCGATGGACCCCGAAGAGGCTGTCCACAAGTTGATCAAGATCAACCTCCCTACGGGCCAGGAGCCGGAGCTGCCGTCTATGATTGTAGAGTGCTGCAGTCAGGAGAAAACTTACACGAAATTCTTTGGGTTGATTGGCGAGCGCTTTGCCAAGATCAACCGGCTGTGGACCGACCTGTTTGAACAGAGCTTCATCAAGTACTACAACACCATCCATCGATATGAGACGAACAAGCTTCGGAACATTGCAAGGTAAGTCGGATAGCCTCGATTGAGCAAATACTTCGGGTCTAAGGTATGCTAATCTAGAGCGTAGGTTCTTTGGACATCTATTTGGCTCGGATGCCATTGGCTGGCATGTGCTCTCTGTCATCCATCTCAATGAGGAGGAAACGACATCCGCATCCAGAATCATGATCAAGATACTGTTTCAGGAGATATCCGAAGAGTTGGGTATGCCTAAGCTCCAAGCGCGAATGAGAGACGAAACGTTGCAACCCCACTTGGAAGGTCTCTTCCCACGGGACAACCCGCGCAATGTCCGGTTTTCGATCAACTACTTCACAAGTATCGGCATGGGTGCCCTGACGGAGGATATGAGAGAATATCTGGCGAACATGCCGAAGCCGGCGCTACCCGCACCGGCACCAGCGGACGATTCGGACTCGGAATCCGTGTCGAGTTATTCATCATACACTGGATCTTCTTACTCTTCCCGATCCCGATCCCGGACGCCTCCGCGGAGAACTGTCGACAGAGGTCGGTCGACATCAAGGACCCCGCCTCGGCGAGGAAGAGCCAAGTCGTATTCATATAGCAGAAGCAGAAGCCCATCAGGCTCCCGGTCCCGGTCCCGGTACCGCTCCTACAGTTCTCACAGCCCCTCTCGCAGCCCTCTACCGCGCCGGGGCCCTAGACGAGATTCGTACTCGCGCAGTCCACCGCCGCGGAGACCGCGCCGCGACTCCGACTATTCGCGGTACGACTCGCGGAGCCCGCCTCCGCCTCCGCGCGGTGGCGCCGCCGGGAGACCCCGTTCATACACGCCCTCACGCTCCCGGAGCCCGGCCTCTCCCCGCAGGCCACCGACGCGGCGGGTGCGAGACCCGTACTCGGCCAGCCCCGCGCCGCCCAAGGGCCGTCGCCGTGTCCCAAGCTACTCGCCCACGCCGTCGCGGTCCCCAAGCCCGCGGCGCGGCCGCCCGCCGACGAGGTCCGCCTCGCCGCAGAAGCGCAGGAACACGAGCTCCGTGAGCAGCGGCGGCGCCGGCGCTGCCGCCGCGCCGAGGAAGCGTGGCAGGTACAGCGAGAGCCGGTCGCCGAGCCCGGCCGGCGCCGGCGCCGGCGCCGGCGTCAAGCGGCGGCGGTATAGCAGCGTCAGCCGCGCGAGGTCGCCGGCCAGGCGGGAGAGGAGGTAGATTGGACCGGGATGTGTGTTGGTGTACGTGGGCTGGGTTTAGGGGGGGTTAAGTAGTGTTAAACCGGTCATCTTCTCGAAGATTGCATGCACTCGCTCTACTTTGTAAGGCGGCGAAGGATAGGGTCCTACATAGCATTGTTTTAAGGGTGGTACTTAATGGGAGGTCTGAGCGTTGTGTCCGTATTGGCATACCTATCGACTTGCCTACCCAAGGTAGCAATTACCAAAACCGAGCCGGTAACTATTGTGAATCCTAGAGTGGTTGCCCCACGCGTATACGTGAGTGGGAGTGAGAGGAGGCACTGAAGAGTGATATACGACGTTTCCGGTCGTAACGTAATTTGTGCTCCAGTATTATTTATCGTTGGTTCTAGGAATTACCTCACCGGGTCGTTGTAGGGATACGACTTATATAACTATATAAGCCCGAACCAACGGCGGTTCGAGCGCCTACCTTTTGAGGCCCAACAGTCGTTTCACGGCATAAGTACGTGAAGATTGGAAAAGAACTGTTGAATGCGTCTTTCGTGCTCGAGGTAGTTGGCTTCTTTAGTCGAAAACCGCCTTACTAGGCTGGTAGAGGGTCGAGTGACTTGGTAATACTTATTTTGCATTTATAGAGCTTATTACTATGTCTGCTGTGCGATAATGAAGTCAACGTTCGGGACAGGAGATGCGCAGCTCCCTCCCCATCTGAAGGCTTCTAACCGCCTGGACCAGAAAAGGGGCACGCGTACACCTAGGGTTTCCGCCGGCCATGGTGATTTCTACTACCTAATCGCAGTTTCTAACTTAAGGCGGTTCTGAAAGGACCGCGAAATCGTCTGCACACTGAAGGGACGTCGGCTGCCATCGCCGTTCGGACGGCGAACCCTCGGTACGTCCCTCGAGGCGCTGGGCCGGAAGGCGCCCATCTACACAGCGGACCTGTCGTCGCCCTCGGACGTGGAGGCGCTGACGCCGAGGGATGGCCACGTGGTGCGGGCGCTGGTGAACTGCGCGGGGATCCAGCAGCGGCACGCACCCGGGGCGTTCCCGACGGCCGACTTCGACGCCGTGATGCAGGTGAACCCGAACTCCGTCTTCGTGCTATGCCGGGAGGTGGGCGTACATATGCTGTCGCTGGACCCCACGCCCGGTGACGGGCTGCCGCGGCAGCATTATTAACTTCGCGAACCTGTTGACCTTCCAAGGCGGGCTTAACGTACCCGCCTACGCTGCCAGTAAGGGCGCCGTCGGCTAGCTCACCAAGAGCTTCGCCAACAGCTGGACCGCGCGCGGCGTTACCGTCAACGCCATCGCCCCCGGCTACATCGTCATTGTCGAAGTAGACGCAGGTTATGAGAGCATAATCAGTTAGTTGATTAGTGAAGTAAGTTCTACAGCATGGATATAGGAGGGTGTCTCCCATATATCTAGCCACAGGTGTGGGGCGTCCCAGCCACCTTATTTATCAGCCCCCCTTTTTCCAACGGTCACCGAGATGGACACCGCCTGGATGGACAATGCGAAGAGGCTGGAGAGCATCAACACCCGCGCACCCGCGGCCCGCGGGTAGGTGGGAGAACCCCCAAATGTTAATCGACTTTGGTCGAGGATTTGAGCTACTCATGCCGCCTTATCGCGCATGCGAATCGACTTGCCATCCATCTGCGACATAGTTTAGAAAGTAGGATCTCGTGATTGAAGGCGTACTTACGCAGCAGGCAGTATATAGAATTCTAGCACCATCTGGGCCGCGACAACGCAAATGTATTGTGGCTGTTCGGTTGCGACAATCGCAACGACCAAAAGGTGCAGCCCGCTATGACGCAATTAGCCTTAAGGCTCGAGTGCTAGTAGTAGAGTGGGGTCAGTAGAAACACATACCTCGCGTGTTTTCTTCCGATCTAATCTAGCGAATCCGCTTGAATTAACGATACGGACACGTCGAAACTTTTGAATATCGGGTGCATCGTTCTCCTGACATTTCCTCCTTCGGGGTTTGTTCTCTTCCCTTGGATGCGATGGACCCTGTTCAATGGGGGAAATGTTATGCCACGTCGGTGGTTGCATTACTCCGTTCAGTTCCTTAATCCGACAGAATGCGGTTCCGCAAGTAAAACTACGGCAATTTAGCAACTGTAACAAGACGGTAGCAATGAAGGTTCCCACTGATGGTTTGATGATATCAATTTAGATGGGGTGAACCACAATATCAATTACTCAACGTGGAAGGGTAAAAGAGCCACATTAGGGAATAAGAGACCTCTCACACTCACCAGACTACCTCCTTATCTGTTGGGCCATGAGATTCGGTCCCACACCTTGGGCAAGAGGCTCCCACATGTCTTTCTTCGAAAACCATACTCATGGTTACGCGCTGTCCGGGATAAAAGCATGTCTCCCAAGCTTTAGTGATGTCAATCGCATTCTGAGTACCAGACTCTTCTATGAGGAATTCGCCTCTATCAATCATTCCCGGCCCGCAACCAGAGGCTTTGAAGTTTACCTTAAGGACCGAAATGAAGGCTTCGGCAGACCGGACAAATTCTAAATGGAAAGGGCTCTCCTTGTTGAATGCATCGACCATGTAGACAGGCTGTTGGCGCTGGACCTGAGTTGGAATGTGCATTATGAACTGTTGTATGTCATGAACCATCCGGAAGACTAGTAGGTTTGTCTCCAAAACCTTTGCGCTCGACTCAAGAAGGCTTCGCCCCTGCTGGACGTCTTCCGCGATGCCACCAGCGATAGCTGCGAGCTTGCTCATCCCATGATTTGATAGCTCTTGTATCCTCCCAGTCAGAGTCTCGTATTGGCGCTGCTCACCGCGAGCGTGTATGGTGGTCATGTCCATTTGGACGGTCAGGAGCAAGACCTCGATGGAGCCGGTGTGAGCCGCAATCTCAGCCCGGAAGTTCTGTTATGTCCTCTTTACGGCAAACGGCCCACTTTATTCTGGTCCACCCATCCTTGATCTTTGAACCTGTTCCACCGTCTCGCAGGTGCGGTTGGTATTTCTGGACCTTCTTCCAGAACGAATCGATCGTCCTCTGACATTGCGCGGCAGCCTGTCGCAGTGCGAGTTTTTCAATGTGTTGAGATTCGTCGAGATCGATGCGCTTAACGCGCAGGAGCGCAGTCTCGAGGGAATAGAGTTCACTGAGAAGCTCACGGTATGTGGAGCCTGAGTTGGACGACTCGCGCAGGGCGTCAATGACGGTTCCGACGAGTTTGAGAGCCGCGAGGAAATCGCCCACGGAAAACCCAAACCCTACAGACATCTCGTCTCAAAATACGCAATGGGTTGCATCGAATATCACGGCAGAGCACGATTCAGGCCGTATTTGTAGGAATACGGGGCTCAAAGCATTAGGAGAGGTACGGTGCTCGGGAGCCTTGGGCGCAATACAAATGCGGCTGATGTGGCTGTGCTACGGTCGCAGGCAAATCGGCGTCAGTGCCAACCAAAAGACATGTCCTCGCATGTCCGCCTTACCAAAATTTCGCTGGAGCGTGCATTTTATCTTATGCAGTGGGATGTATATGGCTTTATCATGAATTTGAAATTTCTGTTATCATTGCCTCGCTGAGCCATATTCAATGGGTGTAAAATTGATGAAATTTGGTATACTCAAGAGATCTAACATCCAGGCACGTTGACAAGCATTGACAACGGCTACAACTTATACAAATCAAGGACCATGGGACAAGGCCGAAGGACTCCTTGCTTGCGTGATGGAGACTCTAAAGGTGCTTGGCGTAAAGCACCCTTCCACGCGAACCAGCATGGCGAACCTGGCGTCAAAGTACTAGAATCAGGGCCCATCCGAAGGAGGCCGAAGAGCTAGAGATTCAAGTGAGCCGGAGACGGAAATTGGAGCTATGGCAACGAACCGCGCCGCTTATTCCGCGCCCGGGAGCTGTAGTCTCCGGAGCCCAGCAGGATGACATGGTCCCAGATAGAGTTTGATCAACGCGGCGATCTCAAACTCCGGATCGGCCCGCCGTGCGACGCCACATCGAATTCGTTCTCTGTTTGTCCACGCACCTTAGCACGGATATCGCCAGTATTCGGCCGCTTGCTCTATGGATCGTTTGCCGAGACTAAGCCAGCCAACTGTAAGGATTGGGTCGTGGAGCACATTGCGGATGATCCGGCTCCGTTTATTATGTTTCTCCGCATAGTCCATTGCCGCTTCAAGGAGGTGGCTGAAACGCTTACTATTTTCGATTATTTCCTTTATGCCGATCGTATTCCCCTCTGATTTTTTATATTTTGTTTTCGTATCAGAGTTGCCTGTGAAGCCTTTAATTCATTTAGGACAGCGCGGAGATTTTGTTAACCATCTGGCGCCTCGGGCAGATGTCTTTTTCTTTTTAAATTATCCCTTTCTACCGTAACGAGCTTTAGCATCTGATATGATCCTCCGTTTAAAGCTACGGTATAATTAATGAAGTTCGCAAATGCTGCTTTATTGGGCATAAGCAGGAACTCGAAATAGTTCGTCAAAAGCACTCAACTTCTATTGTGCAGATCAGGGTGACAAATAAACATACTCTCGCAGAATAGGGGTATTTAGTCATCTACACTAGAGGCACCCAGGAATAATGCTATACCGGGGCTCCCATACTATATATAAAGCTCTCTAGCCACTGCTCTCTAGAGCCGGGATCGCATGTGACGATTAATACTTTCTACACTCTATACAGCTTTCCTTCGCGATCAGCGTAACTGCGACACATACCTCTTTATAAGAATTACTGACAGTAAACGCTTAGAACGGTTCAAGCGTGTACCCTTAAGTACGCTACTAGTAAGACGTGGATATACCAATACTGCATGGTCGTCAAGCTGCATTGTGTGTAGAAGTTCATGATCGTGACACGTGCATAAGTTTCAGGCATTATCAGTTTTCTATTCCAACCTTTGTAAACTTCAACGACAAACTGTCACCACCCCCACAGCAGCCCCATGCGAGGAAGGCTCTCCATGTGACTCTGGACCGGGTCCTCTGGCTTTTATATTTGCTAACGAATCTGGTACGACTTTCTGCCGAGCCAGGGGGTCGTTCCGAGGTTCCGCCGCCGATGTGCTAACGTGTACCTCGTGTCTCTGGTAGATTTGCAGCGGCGGCACCAGGCCGTGGGCCTTGGTGATCAGCTCCAGGCTGTCCGACGCGTCGAAGCCGGCGGGCTCGTGGGCTCTCGGCATCGAGCTGAGCCGGGTGCCACCGTAGCCCGACCGGTAGCGCGATGACCGCTCCGATTTTCGCATGTTCGATAGCTTGCTGCCGAGGCCGCACCGTCTCAGCGCGGCTTGTAGCAAGGCGTACGTAAGCGGGAGATTGGCCGTGATGATAGCTGTGGAGGATTCACGGATGTACCAGAACATCCAGGCGGCACCGAAAGGCTCCGTGAAGCTGTAATACTTGCTGAGGATGGCTGACAAAATCTGAGGATAGATGCATGATCAGCGACCGCACTTCGCAGAGAGACTTAGACTCTGACAGAGTCCCGTTGGTTAACCGCAGGACAGTAGTGACTAAATTTGTCAAGGGGTGCGATATATCACCATGGACTGGAGGCATCTTGGCGCTTCACTTACGGTGAATAGACCCAAGGCGAATATACCACAAACAATTATCTTCTTTCTAATAGGTAGTTGAGACTGTACTAGGACCGGCATGGGCAATATAATGATCATGATGTCTGACGAAATGTTAAAAACGGTATTGGTGATTAAATGGTTCGTGGCTGCTGAGCACTGTACTAGACGCAAACTATTAGCACAATGAGCAAGAAGGAAAGAGACGAATAGCTCACCATTGCTCGGTGGAACAGCCCAATATTCACTGAATGGGGTACACCATACTCCGAGGTATAGAACCTCCACTGCGGCATCTCGAGTTAGCATCGGCTATTTCGTATAAGCTGAGAGACAAGACGACCACAGTGGCAGTATAATCGAAGATATACTTACTGACAACAAAGCTAAGAGCAACATAGGCTGCGACAGCCTTCAATGCAATATTCTGCATCGAACTGATACTGTAGCCCTTATCAGTGATTATTACACGATGACACGGTATCGCAGGGCATACTGACGTCAAACGACCATACATGATCAAAAGGCAGGCCTTGACGCTCCAGGTGATTACACATTGCATCTGCTCCACCAGAAGTACCATCTTGGAGCCGAACTCTCTGGTTTTGATGTTCTCGGGGGAGAGTTCCACCGGGTCGTTCGGGTCGATGAGATTGCTGCTAGTAGTCGATACGATATTCATGGCGACCATGAGGACGGTGTCGGCAATCTGGGGCCGGGATTAGCACCGAGCGCTCCACCATGTACGGCAGGCCCGAAGACGCTCTGGGGCCCCTAATCATACCATTATAAAGATCATGAGGCCATCGTCAACCTGCAGTCTCTTGTAGGACCCAAGCAGCACACTCCGAGAAACGCTATACACCCGTGAATATACGCCCGGTAGACGGTTCCTCGATCGAGAACTCACAGTCTCCCTATCACCACCGCCCACGCCAAGGCGTACCATATCCAACTTTCTATGCCAAACGCCAACATGGCTTAGGCGGCGAATTGTCCAGGCTTTTCTTTCTACGCAAGGGTAGAAAGTTCAATCACGGGGAGCATTAAGGCGAGAGCGGCGCAAATAAGAAAGCTGGAAGTCTGGGGACAGGGCGACCACGGTTGTCCATTGCTGCTTTAAGAGAGGGCTGTTGAAGCAGGCGTCTCGGAGGCGGGGGGGAGAAGACTAGATGTACAGAAGGGTTCCGCAAAGAAGATCGAGACTGGCCCATGTGCTGGACCGAGGCATTCAAGTCACTTGTACTTCTTCGTACAGCCTGGTGGTTACGACCCCTGAGAGAACTTAGCGGCGCTGGCCAACCACAGCGTCCAAAAGGGTTCTTAACTAAAGATCGCCAAGAACTGAAAACTTCAATTCTCGGTGCCCTTGCGATTCGGGCACTCATCCCGTTGCAGTCTCCCTAGTTATCTAATACCCGATTCTCCCAACCTAATTTATCGGTTTGCGTCTCCTTTCGGATCGATTTCTTTATGCTGTATTCCTCCCCAACTTCGGAGTCCTGTGTTGCTGGTGGCTATGTTTGCCTGTTTGAATATGTTGTAGGCCCAATCGGGTAACACGGCTTCATGAAACAGCATGGGTGGATTGCCGACCTGCGTAGCGTAGCATGAAGAGAACAAACTTATTCAAAATCGCTCACTGATGAGATCTAGTACAGCAATCCCCGTCTCCCCATATCTGCAGTCCTACCCGCTACCCCACGAAAACGACTGAGCGTAGGTAGTACTGGAGAGACAGGTGAGGAGAGTATATGTAAAGCTGGTATACCTTTTATTGGATTATGGCAAAGATCGGGCGCTCGAACGTCATTAGTTCAAGCGTTATATGGTTATATAGGCGTATTTCTATAACTTTGTAGGCATATTATAGGCCCGTCCGGGGTAAACGTGTTACATACATACTATGCCGATGACCATCCCCAGACCCGTAAGGACTCTTGGGGCCTGATTTACAACTTTCTTACCGGTAACGGTAAGAGGTTAATAGCACTCACGGTACCAGTAGTGGGTCGTTGGGTCATCGAAAATCTGGGATATACCGTCGAGTTGGTGCTGTCAAACGAGGTGCCTTTAAACAAGCGACCCCAGGTTTGGGATGTTTCGAAGAGACACTAAAGCGAAGTCGACGGTTAATTTTTCACTTGCCTTTTTTGGGGGCTGGAGGATGGCTTGCCAATTTTTCTCAAACAGGCACATCGCAGAAATCGACATGGAGAGGTCAGCGTTACGTAAATGATGGTACGGTTAAGCTCGAAATGGTGCCGCTAAGGCCGGTTTGGTACCTTTAGCCTCAAATTGAGCTGCTTAGAAACGGTTGTAAATCAGGCCCTTACTTCGGTAAGCTTAGACACGTAAGGTCTGCATCCCAAGTTCGGGGAACTAGGGGTACTGTTGTGAAACCACGGTTTAATATTCGTATCAGACACATTCATCATCTGTATGGAATGCCTATTGCTGAAAGAGATGACAGCGTCACATTTTCGGCTTCTCACCGCAGGCTAAGTGCTTCTCCGAGGAGTTCACCAGAGGATGGGTGAGGGGTGGCAAGCCAATACTTACCGGACATGCCTAGGCCCGTGAAGGGTTAACAGCCCGTCGGAACATTAATAACTTGCAGCTTCTTGTCCCTGCAGACGGGCGATATATGCACTAACGTCGTACTGGGCCTGCCACTAGCCTCAACACTACAAAAGATGCGATCGAAGGATCCGCTTCGTGCCGGGAGTGGCGCCGGAGGTGTCCCCACTATCCCCTTTACCTGGGAACAGACTTCGCTATTGGCTCCTGGCGTCACAACTTCACGTGCTTGCCATGTGCAGGTCATGGACAAAATAATTGTCACACCTTACTATCACCCCCCTTAAACATCAGCGAAACGATATCAATAGATAAGCCATTTTATATCTGCCGACTTCAGAATATGCATTACTTGATACGTGAATGAATAAGCGAATCGACAATATAAGCAGGTTTTTTTTAAGCGTTTTGAATAATTTTCTATGGTCTTTGCAAACAGCTGCAACGGAATAAGTCGCTCTGAAGTAGCTTGGGGCGTGTCGATTATTTTGTCCAGGGCCCGCTGTGTTTGAGCCTTACCTCCTCCAGATCCCTTCGGACGAACGGACGGCCGTACTCCGGTCTAATCCCGCAAGCAACTACAGCTAAGGCGATATTATACAACACGTATGTAGTTCGGCAGCACTTAATTACGCCCGTGTTCTTGTTCCCGTCAAGGTACTGTAGGGCTGCTCCTAAGTATTTTGGGCCTTACATGGCAGGATGGGCTATAAGGGGCGAGCAAGAGCCACACTGCATGGTGGGGGGGGGGGGAAAGGGGGCCACGTGAAGGTGTTCCCACTCTATTAAATAACAACGAGTGGCCTCTGCGGAATTCCGGGATTATTGCAGTTAGTGCCGTGCATGACCCACATTTTTTAGGGTCCTTCTTCTCCCATTGCATACTATAGCTTATATATCCTGCCATGCGGGTCGCAATGAAATTGCAACGGCAAGCCCCCCATAACCTCTTTAATCCTTAGCAACCGCCACAATTATCAGTATCACCATTTTAAGCCTTTATAATATTCACAATCCTTTAACGCGTATTACGGTTGTAACGTCGTAATCTTTTGCGGCATAAATAACAGCTTCCGAAATACGTAATTAAAATTTTTTGTTTTTTTTCCCTGAAGATTTACCAAAATACCAGGCCGCTTAATACCACGAGATACCCGTTGGAATGGTGTTAAATGCCGCTTAAGGTAGGGTTGCAATTTCACTGCCACCCACCTGCCTGCATACAAATTTGTATGGGAGATACATATTTGATACTACGTCGATAAGGAGTACAGCTTCAGCCCCTGTACCACAACTATCTTGACCATACAGTAATATTGAAGAGCCAGAAAAACCGGGGTTTGTATAGCACTAACTAGAAAGATCCTTGGGGGTTGTAAATCTCCGCGACGAACCATAACAGGCCTTCCTTCCAAGTCTCCGCCACCCCGGAGCATAGATTCCTCTAGATGCGAACCATAGGTATCCTTCGAACCGTAGTCTAGAAGCTTGTTAGGTGTACAAGCGTTATATCCGATAGATGGCCAAAAGGCATCAGTACTAACAATTTTAGACCATTGCTAGCCCGCGAGTTGCCCTGAAACGTGAAAGATTAGCTACTCACAGCCCTGAAGAGCTAGAGGTATCCTTCTTAAAGGAAGCTGACTGGGTCAGATTAACGAATAAAGACAAGGCTTGGCGTAGCTCAAAAAATTGTCACGGTGACGCGTTTTGGCCATATATAGGATAACCACCATGTCGCGGAGCAAAATGATATTAATGGATAGCCAGTTTATATCTGCCGACTTCAAAATATACATTACTTAATAAGTTAATGAATAAGCAAAGCGGCAATATTCATGAATATTTTAAGCGTTTTGGTTGATTTTCTACCCTGTTGCAAACAGTTGCAGTGGAATACCTTGCTCTGAATTATGGTGGGGTTTGTCAATTATTACGTCCATGAACTGGCCGCCAAACGAGGCGAATACCAAGAGAAGAAAGTCCTGCGGTTCTTTAGGCGAAGTGACTAGTAAAACCCTGCGATAAAGAAGACAAAAAGCTGATCCCCGTAGCCCTCGTGGTTCCAAACCTGACGCGTCATATTCGAAATGGGGCTCTTGCAGGCTATAATACGCAGCCAAGCCCTTTCAATTACTGCTAGTGCGTACCTTTCAGGTGGGATGACCATGCTAAATAGGCTCATGTCGCTAAAAGAGTTCCATCTGGGGCTGCATACCTGAAAGGGGTTCAAATCAGGAAGCCATATAGGTAGAGCCATATAGTGAGTTAGGTTCGGTTCCTAACAGCGCTAATACTTAGTCTTGGCTATTTTGGGTTAACTGCCATGGGGAAGACGCCACTAGTCTTAAGTTGGAGCCCTGGTACCGGAACTGAGCCACATGCGGCTATTTTCTAGAAGGCGCCCCCTCAACGCCCCGTCCCCCTACCAAGGTCATTCAGGTACTGCACTAAGTACTTTAGGGGTAGGGTACCACTGGTACCGTACGGTACGGTACCAGTCCCACTTAGCGGCCGGTACCACGGCCTACAGCACCAGCTGAGATGCAATGGAGACTTGAACTCCAGATCCATTAGCCACAGGGTAATCTATGGTGATTTGGTTTGTGCAATGGAACAGATGTTGACGTTTGACCGTATTAGTCGAGAAATCGATCCAAAGCTAACACAAGCTAATGGGCCCACTGTCCAGCTTCCCCAGACCTAATAGTTCCCCTTTTTCTTCTATTCGCGGTGTTATTTTTATCCTTCAGCCCATTTCACTAAAATCTCGGATAGCTTGTCATTAGCTTGCATTAAACCCGCACTGGCTGTGGATCAATTCCGCGAGATAATACGGTAGACGTTCCTGCTGATATGACCATCTCAGCTGCCTAGCAACAGCTCGGTCTACTGTTCCCCAGACGCGTTAGTCATGACGCCTAGGAACGAGATGGATTTCTTCCAACTGACCAGTGCGCTGGTGACGGAAACTGTGAGAAGGATTTGAGGTAGCTCATGACCTCTTAGTTGTTCGTAGTCTAGTCCATCGGGAATACAAAAGGAATATCTTATGTGAATGTAGCTTCGCATCTCTCCCCTCTTGTAAAAGTCGTCAAGGGCGTGACAGTACATCAGACTATGGATGTACGTTCCACAAACCATGTGGTAAAAGCCCCCGGCAGGAGGTGGAACCCAGGCCATGACAGCATGACCCCTTCCCTTTTAAGTTTGGGGACGCAAATTCTGGACAGGTTGTTTCTCCCTTTGCACGCCATGAAGGTCCCAAACAGGGTTCTCCCGACTACAACGAAAACAGAAAAGCCACCGATTCCCACGTCTTTCCCCTTAACTTAGGGATTTTTGACTTCTCGGAACCTGCTTGACCCGAGTCCATGGTGTCGGATCTGACTAGCGCCGAAAAATGTGAGGCCACACACTATAGCGGTACACTATTAAACCTCATAGACGGTAACCTCCCACGAGATATTCAAAATTTGTGCACCAGCACCAGCAAACCGCAACGGCTTGGGATCTCTGAAAACTGCGGTGAAAAGACGCCGGAGGTTGAGTTGATATCACCCTCCTCGCGCTTCCCTCCTGGATAGATGAGGAATGCTCAGATTTCAAGCTCCTCGGCTTGTAAAGCATCCTCGTGTCTCAGTATGCGGGCTATTGGTGCAGGCGTTTGTGCTCGCGCCCCGGTCTTAGGCTCAGCTGAAATGATACTGGAAACTCAGCCCCCTACTGAGGAGTCGGGGATTCACACTTCCGGCCTTGAGCCCTACTTTGCGCATCAAGATATTAAAACATACTGTACGTTTACAAGTTGTTAAACAAATGCGTCGCAAAAAAAAGTGTACAACATCAACCTAACTGGTGGGGGCGGATACTCCAATTCAAATTGACTGTGCGGCCATGACGGACGGCCTGTCCAACCGTAGCCTTCACGCTTCAGCCACTTGCTGCCCAATTAATCATTACCAGTACTCATCTCTTCACTATTTTATTGCTCTGCACAATTGTACGTAAGTTGGTTCTTATCGTCTCTCAGTCGTTGTGTTCAATTTTTTGGATATAACATCGGGCAAATCAACCATTACTATGCATCTCCTGTACAAGGAGCTCGACAAGTCCACTCGGGAAATCCCTTTACTTGATATCAACGAAGCAAACAACTGGGAGAACAGATCGTCTTGGCCTCTTGACGGACTCCCTCTCAGATGAGAATCTACATTATGCGGCACTGTCTTACGTTTGGGGAGATGCTTCTGTCACGGAAGATATTGTGGTAAACGGCGTTACAATGTCAGTAACAACCAGTCTCGCATCTGCTCTAGGGCGCTTCAGAAATGCCGACATACTACGGTGCTCAGCATCTTGTCCGGCGCATAATAAAAGAGTCTCACTCATGTTGTGGGCTGACGCCGTCTGCATTAACTAGACCAACAATGCCGAGCGGAGCCGTCAAGTTAAACTTATGGGGCTAGTCTATCGGAATGCTACCAAAGTTCTGTCTTGGTTCGGTAAGCCAGGCGAGCAGCGGATCGATCTATGTCTTAAGATGATGAGATCATAATGTCTTCTCTCCATCCCCGGCCACCAGAAGATCCCAGCCTGGGACCAGTCATCAATATGAGGCGGGCTTGAAGTGGCTACTCAAACAGCCAGCGTTCTGTACTAAGGACACAATCACTGGAATGGAAAACTGTAGGAATATATAACTAAATAACGCTAGAACTACTAACGCAGTTCGAGCGCCCGATCTTTTGCCATAATCCAAGAAAAACACAAGCTGGAATGCCGTTGCTGCTTTTACCAACTCACCGTACTGACTAAGGATTTGGATAATCCAGGAGGTCGTCCTAGCCCATAGTCCACATGCGAATATTCTCATCTGTGGATCTTCAACGGCTACTTTCGCTGAATTGGACGCATTCTTAGTTTCCTAGAAGCCATACGAAGAGCTGAACCCCTACCGGTGCCAATGGATTCTCACTTGTGGTCCATTATCACCACAGGGCGGATCTCAATATCACGAATATTCGCGGATTTCGACTTCTCAAATCTGGCGAACTGTTAGAAAATATGGAGAAACTCGGATAGCCCTTGTCTGGTGCACAAAAACCAGCAACCCGCTGGACAGAGTCTACGGGTTATTGGGTATGACTCAGCATATCATTGAACCTGATTACAACAAAGCGGTTAAGGGTGTCTATTTGTAAATGTTTCTTCGTCAATCTGAGGGCAATCTCGCTGGCTTGGGCTCAACATTATTAAGTGCTGGCCTGGGGCTCAATATTGATAATAAGCATGACCTGCCCTCGTGGATGCCTCAGCTGGCAGGATTTATGACTCGTTCCTTCACTCTGTTCACGCCACGCTTAAGGATGCCACGCTTTCGCTTTGGCTGGACACATCGCTCGCTCCATTGCCAAGGGTGTTGCCTGGTGGCACATTGAGCGTCAATGGCTTCATTTACAATGATATTGCAGAAGTCTTGCGCATAGAGCGCACATCGGACCCAACAGATGCCCTATTCTCCCTCAGTTACAATTTTATTCAGTTACGCCGTCGTCGCTATGAATATCGGAAACTTGGCCCTTTGCAGATCCCTTTTCCAACTCTTGTTCCACGGCGTCGATAACTACACTGGTCAGGACTTAGAGATTCCCGCCTGTCCCACCTCCTATGCAGCGCAATGGTTCATTGAGATGATCAAAATGCGTCTGCTAAGACTAGGATTCCCATCTACTCTCGATTGTGACCGGGTTTTGGAGCTTCTATTCCACAATTCTCCGGACATCAAACATGGCATATGGTCGTGAGAGCGTAAGAAATTTGACTTCAGCCCCACCAATATACGAGCACAAACGTACCGATACTGGCTACAGAAGTGCTGCCAAGGCAAGTGTCACAGTTAGGCAGATCGCGAGGAACGTGTGCATAAGGTGTGGGAAGTGTAAATTGTCATAGATGATTCTAGCTCTAGAGAGCAGTGACTAGGGAGCTCTATATATACTTGCGGGAGCCCCTGAAGCATTCTTCCGGGGAGCCCTGGGGCTTGATGACTAAGCAAGTGACCCCTATTCTGCGACAGCAAGGTCGTATTCCAGACCTTCGACGGAACCGTGGGCCTCGGACCGGCGGGCACCCGCCCAGGCGACAAGGTCTGTGTTATCAATCGAAGTCCCTTGCCTACTCTCTTTAGGAGTGATGGAACGGGCGGCTGGCTTCATGTTGGGACATGTTGGGTTCTTGGGTTATGTCGCGGCGAACCTTTCGACTTTATTGATAAGAGGATTTGGAGAAAGGAACACCTACAGCAGTTTTTGTTGAGATAGCTTCTCATGAGTCGCACATCGCTTCTCCTACTAATTAGATCGGATAGATGAGTTCATTACGTATAGTTTGTTAACGATGGTCTTTATGGGTTGCTTAAGCCCCAAATTAGCATCTGTCATATGAGCCATATGAACTTTTATTAGCGATGACCACATGATTTATCCTGGAATGTGATTAACCGCAAGGCCCCATGTTATCGGAGTGCTAGCAAACTTCGATGAACACCTCTACATAATATATTTTAGAAACTAGCGAGATAAAGCAGGGGAGGGGAGTAAAGAACCTGCTCAATGCTGTCACCCATGGTTTTGTTATCCTTCCAACGTCCGTCTCATGCCAACATCCCACATCATACCTAGCAAACATTTAGAAAGTCACAGTTAGCCCGCAAAGAGTTGCACCTAAAGTGCAACATTATTGTCTTGCAGCTTCTGGGCGGCCCAAAGCTCTGATATCTCTTGTGAGTATACCGCTCCAGGAGTATTGAAAGCCCAAATCAAACACACCGAAGAGAGAAGCCTGCGGTACGTTCAACATTCATATCTGAGCTAGAGGACTTTTGGCCCTGGTTATTTTCAACGTTCTCGCATTGCCCGGCTTTGAATCCCCCTTCCAGTCCACGGTCCCATGTGAGTTGTAATTATGGTGTCTCAGCAGGACATATAACTCGGTCAAACGAACCGTGATGCTAAAGATATCGAGATGGGTTATTTTTTATGCGTGAGTATATGGGGTCTATCTAGGAGGGCAGTGGACAGCTAATGAGGTTACCCTATAGGAAGGAATGAGGCTCTCCCGGAGGATTTAGTATGAGAAAAGGTGTAGGGTAGACTGGAGCAGGAACAAGTAAATTCTCAGTAGATTTCCCAGCAGAAAAAGGTGGAAGCAGATGAGAAGAAGCGGTATATGGTGATTAGTTGTTTCTATCTAAGAATAACTAGCTAACTAGAGGACCCTAGTTGGGAGATATGGGCGTATTTATATTCGTCGAATTCCAAGGATCCCAACGACGTCGAGTATTACGTCATAACTGTTGATATGGGCCTAGGAGGTTTTGAAAGGATATAAAACGTCTAGAATTACGTATACGCTTACGTGTACAGAATCCAGATCTTTCCAGGTCTTTCTAACTGATTCTTTATAGGTTTGGTTAGTCTTAAGAATCCCCCGATTAATGGAGAGAGATGGGAGCAGCTTACTATCAGTCTCCCTGTTTGCGAACTTCCTGATATCATCATTGCCTGTGCAAAAGATTTACTATCACTTTTGTTGTTAGTAGAAGTAGGACAGATTCTTATCCTCTTTCTGCTCTTTCCGGCGTTCATTACTTTATAGGAATGTT
This sequence comes from Monosporascus sp. 5C6A, assembly GCA_004155035.1. Lineage (NCBI taxonomy): Eukaryota > Fungi > Ascomycota > Sordariomycetes > Xylariales > Monosporascus > Monosporascus sp. 5C6A. The sequence goes on along the minus strand of QJOB01000075.1, from coordinate 251,404 downwards.
CCATGTCTTCTGTGTAAAATCTGCATATGTAGACATGCTCATATATTACGTGGGGAGTTGTGAAGCAGAAGCGCATTACGGCTGAATTCTTCAACGCCACTGTGTCACCCAATTATAATGAGTTGTAGACGGTCGGCTGGTCATGGTTGCGGGAGGGGCAGGATCAACGGCTTCGGCTGCGGGCGTTGCTAATTTATATTAGGTGGATGCCGGATTAGGACGGAGAGGAAACATACCATCGGATGTGCCTAGTTCCCGCTACTACGCCCGCTCCCAAAGTTCTACAGTAGCGTAGCCGGATCATGACGGTTCGACCAGCGAGAGAGGTAGGTCCTGTATGATCTCTTGGCATGACATAACTACGAAACAGAGGGCAGGTTTTTATTGTCACTGCCAGCGATATTTTACTGAATTAGTCGCTTAAGTGGTACTCGAATGTACTGCCGACGGGGGGGCGTCCTCATCCTCTTCATGGAATCAAAGCGCGAGGTCGTCAGATAACTCCGCCATATGGCACTATTAGAAAGGTCAGTGCGAAAGGGCTTAGGTTCGAATAGTGACGCGCTCAGGGTGTATTGGCAATGATAGGATATATTAGAGGTCCATGCAGAAGCACCGAATCTAGATCAACAGACGTAGTTTTTGGAATTACGCTTTTGCCCGGCACGAGCTTTCGACCAAGGAATCGGCAGGGCCGTAAGACAATGGATACCGTACGATGACCTGGCAGGCCCCGGACAAAATTGGTCGGACACTCCAATGACTTGGGCTGAATCTTAGCTTACTATTATCACCATAACACTTTGATGATGGTAAATCTTCTCGGACCACACCATGGAAGCGGAGCTGGCGCTCCAGGGGAAGAATTTTATTGCATTCTACTTCTTCTAGGCTGAGTTATGTAGAAGTAATATGGTCTCTGATATACCTAGCCGAAGAGCCGTTTGGAAGTCTCCTACCAACATTGTCCGGAGCCTGCCTATATGTCAAGCGTTCCAACTTTCAAAAGTAGAAGCAGGTGGACTAGGGACGGAGGGCATATATTCGCACTAAACAATGAAAGGTCCGATTCCCAGCGCAATTTGTAGCACGGCTAAAAGCATAGGACTAGATGTCCACCGTCAGATCGCGACGAGGTATAAAATACATGCACCTCAACCAAATGCCATCCTATTGAGTTTGGCTTCTCGGTTAGAGCGAACTGAGACAGTTGAACACCATACATTTCCCTCCTACCGAGACCTATGATGCCTTGGATTTGAGCGCCACATCGCCCTCCTTCACGACCTCATCCCGCTCCCAGATGAGCGCAGCCGTAGCAGCAATCGGCCCCCCTACCAAGAACCAGAACCCAGCCTTGCGCAGCATGCCGCCGAAGCTAGGGTTCTTCACCGTGGTCTGGTGCAGATACATCGCCCACAACAGCAGCGGGAGACTGCCGACGTAAAGATCGTATCGCAGGAAATTGGTTACCGCCGCGGCCAGTTCGCCCGGCGCGGCACCTGCGGGCGTCACGGTCGGAGGGGCGGTGACCGGGTACGGCACGAACGTCCGCGCGAACGTGACATCGTCGATGATCGGCTTCAGGCTCGTGAACCTGGACCCGAGGACCGGGCGCACCGAGGCGGGCAGCAGCGCGAGCGCGACTATGGGGAGGTGGGTCCCGACGCACAGCGTCAGCGCGAACTCGTAGATGCCGGATACGGCGGCGCTGAAGGCGACGCCGGGCGTCGTCTCGCGGCCCTCGTTGTCGCGCGGCACCATGCTGCCCAGGAGGAAGTAGCCGGCGCGGTGCGCGGCCCACTGCGCGATAACACTCCACAGGGGAAACGCCTGCCAGACGGCCAGCCACTTGTAGTGTTGGTCGGCCGCGTGGCCGAACAGGCCCGGCGCGCACATGAGCAGCGCCGGCGCGATGTACATCAGGGTGACGGTGGGGGTCAGCAGGGTGAGGTCCCAGAGGTAGACGAAGAGGACGCGGCGGGCGCCGTCGCCGTCGCCGGGGCGCAGCCGCGCCGCGGGCGAGGTCAGCAGGTGCAGCGCGAGGTAGAGCGGCACGGCGCACGTGTAGGTGGCGTTCTGCACGAGGAAGCCGAGCACGGCCAGGGCGCCGAGGCCGCCGACGGGCCGCCCGCGGTTGCCGTGCCGCAGGCCCTCGAGCATCAGCAGCGCCCAGGCGGCCCCGAACTGGGCGAGCCCCCACACGAGGAACGCCGTCGCGTCCCAGCCGGCGCCGGCGTCGCCGACCAGCGCCGCGAAGAAGCTCACGAGCGTCGCGAGGTGCCGGTCGACCGGCCCCAAGCCCGTGTACTCGCGGCGGAACGGCTGCGGCGCGCCGCCTAGCGCCTCCGTCTCCCCGGAGACCACGCTGCGGAGTGCGGCGCCGAGCCCCGTGCGCGGGAACGACCCCATCGTGGCATAGACGCCGAAGAGGGAGCATCCCACGAAAGCGGAGACCAGCGCATATTTACCCAAGGGTGCCTGGAGGCTCGGCCTGTTAGTATTATGAGCTGAGAATTATCGAGGGTGAGAACCTTGCCATGATGAGCGCTGCTGAATGATAAAAAAAGTCTATGGGCAACGAAGACGTCCAGTGTCCACCGGAATTTATGTGCTTCGTCAATACATATGCGTACAGTTGGTGAAAAGCAAGTCAACCGGCGGCTGAGCTCTTCCAATGGCGCCGAGAAATGAGAGCCTCGCTAACTTGAATATATGTTGGAGCATGCACTCTTGAGAATTAGCTCCACGGTTACCGCATACAGAAATCTGACCAGAAAGCGGGGTTGCGGTTGCGGATGCCAAGACTCAGCCCCTTTTCGCCTTCAGCAACATGGGGAACCCGATTACTAGCTTATGCTAGTTTTCACTTGACGATAGATTGACTTATTGTTAGCTGCAATCATCCCTATATGATAATAATGAGACTGTCTCTCAAGCAGAGATAAAACATACATATAAATCCACGAGTCCCAATGGCCCAGCGGTATCCGCCGAAGGGGGCTGTGGTTCCTGAGTCCCGGTGGCAGCCCAGTTTCCCCTTAAATCACTTTAAAACTATATATATGTAATCAATTCCATCCTATGCACCTATAGATTTATTTAAATATTGTAGTTTCGACAAGGTTTCTGTGTCCTTGCAGTACTCTTTGTTACCGTTCTAAGTCAGGCATCCTTTCAAATTCTATGTCTTACAGCATGGAGCTTCAACGTTTGGTTGGAGGCAGATGAATGCTGCCACCCATATAGGGTCGCTTAGAATTCAAGCCGGGGGCTTGTAATTCCCTACTACTCCTGGGGCATGATAGCTACATTAGTGGATAACCTCTGTAGATTGTGGAATAACTGGTGCCACTCGTTTCAGGGAGTGAGGTCTAGAAAGAAAAATACCGAGGGCACCGAGACAGCGCCGGGAAACTTGATTTTGCAGGGACCGGTCGACAAGCACAAGGCACAAGACACTTTGATGTGCCGTATCGTAAGAAAACATCACCCCAGATCATGCCTTAAATCGGGCGAGGGCCGACGTCCACGGATGCCATCACCTCGGCCCCTTATATACGATATCCCGAGCACGAATTAGAAAGCGCGGCGGTGATAGCCATATATACGGCCGAAGCGATAGATAGGTCGTCGAAAGGCGTACGTCATTACACATCCACACTCCCGCCAACCATCCGTCCGTCCGTCTATCCATCTATCTATTTATTCATATATCGTACCTCTACCCAGCAACAAGCTCATCGATCGGCACGCTCGGCCGCTTCTTCTCGTCGACGGCAAGGGGCTCGTTGATGCCATCCTTGCCGTCGGGTTTCAGGAGCTCCTCCTTGGGATTCGTCTCCGCGTTATTTCCCGCCTTACCACCACCACCACTATCGCCGCCGCCGGAACCATTCGCGGCCGCGGCCTGCTGCTGCTGCTGTCTCTTCAGCTCTTTCCTGCTCAGCTGGATGCTGCCCTTGGCGAGCGCCTCCTTGGGCAGGGGCCTGACGATGGGCTGCACGACCCACCACGGCCTCTTGCAGGCCCTGACGGTCGCGACGGAGCTCTCCGGGTCGGGGGAGGTGGCAGCGCCCTCGTCTTCCTCCCCGATAGCTCGGTTCCGTGGCTCTCCCTTCGCTTCCGTAGCCGCGGGCTCCGGCCCCGGCTCCTCCACGCTCCTGCCGCACGTCCTCTCGTACTCGACGAGGCCGCCCGCCACCCTCCGCTCGACCATGTCGAGGACGCGCTCGATGGCGGCCACGTCGCCGGCCTGGCACCGGGCCAGCGCGTCGCGGATGTCGGTGTGCCGGGAGACGAGGTGGCGGAGCAGGTGGAACAGGTGCGGGCGCACGGCGAGGAGGTTCGGTGAGGTGGTCCTCTCCTGCTTTCCTCCACCGACCCCGCCTCCGCCTGCACCGCCATCCTTCTTTCGCTTCTTTCGCGCGGGGCCTTCTTCTTCTCCATCTCTTTCTCCCCCCTCCTGTCGCTCACGGAGCCAGGCCTCGTCGTCGCCCACCACGAACAGCGGCCGCCGCGCCGGCGGGTCCCGCTGCAGCGCGTACCGGTGCAGGATGTCAAGGTACCGGCGGAAGACGGCGTCGACGCGCCAGCCGCCCTTGCCGTCCCTGCCGCGCCAGTACTCGCGGCCGTCCTGGCCGGGGGGCGGCGGCCGCGCGAAGAGGGCCGGGTTGCTGAGGTTGCCCTCGGCGCTCATGACGGCGTCGGCGCCCGTCGCCTCGAGGCACCTCTCGAGATCCCCGCGCTGGAGGATGTTGCCGTTGGCGAAGATGACCGTCTCCGGAGGCAGGTTGTCCCTGAGGTACCGGATGTAGTCCCAGTCCGCGAGGCCCGTCAGGTGGCCTTTCTGCTCCCTGCGCCGGCCGTGCACGGTGATTATGCTGGCGCCTGCCGCCAGGACGTTCTTGGCGTAGGCCAGCGTCTCCTCCTTGGTGTCGAGGATCCGTATTTTGGCCGTGACGGGTATGGGAAGGTTCTTGTGCAGGGTGTTGATGAGCTTGTATATGAGCTCCTGGTCCTCCTGTAGGAAGGCGCCGTAGTGGCCCTTCCGCGCGATGCCCTGGGGACACCCTAGATTGAGGTCGATGGCGTCGCAGTACGGGGCGGCCAGCCGTGCGGCGCCTAGTAGATGGGCGGGGTCGTTGGCGCAGAACTGCACGAAGAGGGGGCGGTCGAGGGACGGGTTACCGTCCAGAAACGGGATCGTCTCCGCGGGGGAGGTGGGAGAGGGTCGAGTGGCCTGGAAATGCGTGTCCCTGTATTTGGCACTCTCTTCGAAGAGGCGCGCATGGAGCATGGGCGTGTATGCTAACACCTTGGAGTTCTCTTCAGGAGTGAGGAAAGACCGGGTAAGCATGCGCCACGCCTGCGATCCCGGAAAGCGTTCTGTTAGTATCTTCGTGCGCAGTCGCATAGAGACGACGATAGGAAGAGACGTACGAACTCTGACTGGTCAACCATGGGGGCGACGACATATCTGGGACTTCCGATGCTCTCGTAGAAAGCTCGCCCGTGCAGCTTCGGCCTGGAAGCCGTGGGCGCCTCAGCCGATGCGAGTCCGGCTGTATCTGACAAGGCCATAGTCGTAGTTGTGTATATGGAGGGTGTGGCGTATCTCCTTCGGACTTGAAGTCCCCAGCGGGGACCCTCCCAGCGCCTAATGGCTCCTCTTACAACCTCCAGAGTGATTATCGTGATGGTGTCGTGATCCAGAGCGACATGACCACTTAGATGGCTTATCAGAGGATAAAAAAACGTGTCTGGCGAAGATGAGTGACTGCTTGTGGATTTTCTTTTCGTCTTTTAATGGACCCAGAACCCCGATAAGGTTGAGCTAAAAAGGTTCCCCGCTGAGAAAAAGGGTTTGGGGATGGTCGTCGCCATATGATTGGTACAGTGAATATATAATTTAGGAGCTGGCCTACCTTCTTTAGGACTATACATAGACTCGAGGAATATTAACTAACATTGGATAGTGGTACTCTGCGATTCGCTCATCACGGAAGCTGTGGAAGCCCGGATATTTGCGTTGGATAGAATGAAAGCGCCATGCCACTCAATTATTCACGCTATGTCCTAGGCCCATAAACCTGGTTCCAAGTTGAACTTCTCCCCCTGAAAATGTCCAGTAGCTACAAATACAGCCTCCATGTGGGTTGTTAGAGTGTGCCCACGTCGTTGACAATGTTGAGACATGATACGTCTCTCGAGACCGAACCACCTCAAACCTCCGTCAGCCGCTCTTGCTTTTCGCGGCAAGGGGGAAGATGTGCCCTATCTGGCCTCCTTCCACCTGCAAAGCACATCTGCGTCGACTTTCATATTGCTCTTCTTCTTTTCAAACAACGAGATCAAACTGGAGAGACATGATATTATGCGTGATACCCGCCGATAACCCATCAATGCCTTCAGAACCTGAGACTTTGCAATCTCGGTCATCTTTTGTCTTCATCTGGATTTTACTCCGGCTCCAAGTTTGTAGAAACTCCGACAGAGAACAGCGAGGAAATAGTTCTTCGGTATTCTGTTTCAGTATGGTCGATGGCGACGTGCCCGATAGAACGAACGAAAGGAGCGTAAGTGCCTTCCCACAACTAGCTGTGCTCATCATCCGTGTCCCACTTCGGCGACGTCCCCCGAGGACGTCACTACAGTCTACGCTGCACACGCTGTTTTGGTGCCTCAACAATGCGATCGGTTCGTTCTAGAGTCTCAACCGAAACCGGATGATACCTGATTGGGTACCCGCGAGTGCCGCCAGAACTGTGATTATAGCCATGATCAAATTGATCTCGGTCATTATTGTCAAACGACGGCAACAAACTTCAAAAGAGAAAAACGCCTTGACACCGTACTATGCTGAGCCGAATAGAACGCCGCTTGACTGGAAAAGGTTTCAAATACATGATTGCAGGTCTATCACCCTTAATCGACAAGGAAATGACGGCGGCCGAGATTTGCAGGGAAACGCTTGTTATCAAAAAAAGTGAGTGTAAATCTTGGATGTCTCGTGAACTTCCATTTCCTAAACAGCCATGTTAGCTCAAGTCTCAAACCAGAGTCCGGGGAGGAAGTCAAGTACCATTTTAAAGGTGTTCAGTTCCTCCTTGATTTGTTGGGCAAGCATTGGGGTCAGGCGGTTGCAGGTTGCAATATCGCCCCGACGATCATACTCGCCGCTCGGCCACGTGTCGTAGAATACGATACGGGGGCTGAAGGTAGCATTGCGTTTAACTGGTCCTTGAGGCGTAACCGGAGCACTCTTCGTGTCTTGACGAAGGCGAAGAGCTGTCATGAAATAATCCTCGGTGCCAATAGCGATCGAGCCATTCCGCTTCTGTGATTGGCCATCATCCTTCGGTGTACTAGGAGCGCTCGAGTTTGGTGAATCTGTAACAGTAGGGATCATAGGAAGGTCAAATGCTGGAGTTGATGCTCCAGGAGATGGACTTGGGGAATCGCTCCGAGCTACGAATGTTGTAAGCAACAACCCATACGCCGCGCTCAGATGACTTACTCTTCAAGATTCCCTTCCGTATCGTTGCAAGAACCTCGGCTCTTTCTTTCTCACCGCCAACAATGCTCTTCCTGGTCGCGGAGCTACCGCTACCTGGACGGTCAGACATCAGGCTATCCGTCCTCGGCTTCGAGGCGTCGATTGAGTTTCTTTCCAAGCGAGGGAACCCTGTTCCACCGGCCTGCTGAGCATGGACGTCAGGGTTGACGTTTACCCGCTCACGCTCGGCCTCCACCGTGATCATGGAAACGGCTGCGTGGGACGCATCCGTTGTGGCCGAATCAGCGGCTGGCGCCCCAATCACCGACTTAGGCCGGAACAACCCGACCAAAGAGCGACTGCTCTTCTTCATCCCACGTCCCATTTTACGGAGCATGATGGATGCAGAAGAGGCGGTGGAGGAGACAGAAAGGTTATCGGTCGAACCAGAAAAGAGCTTGGTTCCCGAGTATATACTGCTTCCTATTCCTCCTTCCTCCTGCTTTTGTGCAATTCGAGCCTGTTCTTCTTCGTATAGATCTTCGGGTCGAGGGTCCTTGTGCAGCCTATTGGGCTCGTTCGATAGCGCCGCCTTGGACGGATCGCCATCTTGACCCGTCACTCTCCTGAGCTCGGCTGCACTGCCGAACGAAAAGGCTCTACGCAGCCTTGACGTCTTGCTCTTCGCTTTTCCTCCCTTTTCATTGATAGCGGCAAGTTGCTTGGCTGCAGGACTCGTCGCGGCAGGGCCATGGGAGGATCCCGGCGGCGCAGAGGGTTGGACTCCCAGATTCTCGGAAGGGGCTGCAGCGCCCGATGACGACCCTGGGGTCATGGTGACAGGTTGCGACAATGGAGATGGACTGAGAAGTCGCTTGCCGGAAGCGTCAGTCGAAGAGCTTCGGGGTGGCACGTTTACCAGCTTGGAATGGTCCTGAGAAGGCTTTTCCCCAGAGGTGGAGGATGTCGAGGCGGGGCTGCTCCCGGCGGGGACTGCCGATGTATTAGAGTTTCGATTGGTAGACTGTCGGTAGCAAAGAATGGTTAGCATACTAGCCAAGCAATGAGTGGCAGATCACCACTCGATTGGGCAATTGCACAGCCTGATGCGGTATGGATTGGATCGCTCACCGACGATGGCAGGGAATTACTCGACCGACTAGAGGCGACGCTTTCGGAACTCCCACCTCGAGTGGAAATTGGATTCTTTTCCACAGCCGGAAGAGCGACAACTCGGGAAACAGCCTTCTGTTCCTTATCGAGGCTGCTCGTCTTTTTCCGACCTGCTGGCGCCTCCGCCCGGAGGGATTCTCCGACTCGCTTGAACTCCTGTGGGGTCATTGGGTTAGGGTAATTAGAGAAATCTATAGAGTGCAGGCTGCGGCGTCGGAATCTCTTGGCATCCTCCTCGCTACTCAGTCGGGGTACATGGATATCGTCTACTGACGTGCCCGGCAGGGTTCCATAGGCGCTATACGGTCTGCTACTGGCAAGCTGTGCTGAGTTTCGAGGGATGGCCCCCTTCCGATCTGTTGCCATTGCTGGGTTGTAAAGATGAACCACCGTAGCCATGCCAGAGCCCGAGGGTGGTGCAGAGCCAGGCGGCTGAGACGACTGTTGCATGACGCCATGTGAAGAATCCGTGTGTTTCGGCGCCGGACGCCTATACCGTTCAGGGGAGGCTTTGATGGCGGCAACCTGTGCAAAGGTTGGCTGGCTGGAGCCGGCTGATTGCGCGGAGAGTTGGCGCACTGTCGACGGTCGGGATGCTGCGGCTGGACCCGTATCTACCATCTGGACGACAGGTTGGTTTGATGGTGATGTCGGTGCTCTGTGACCCCCATATTGCTGCTGTCGTTGGCCATTGCTGGCTAGACTGGGTGTAGAAGTAAAGGCATAAGGCTGAATCGGACCTGCGGTGTTTCCACGGTAGGCTGTCTGGCCACCAACGTTGCCAGGCGGCTTACCGCTGAAGCTATTCCGATGAGAATGGCCCCCATACTGCTGGCCCGACGGCGTTTGCGATGTTCCTGCCATGATGCCTGAGGCTGAACTTGGTCTAGTCTGGAGTATGGTTGCCGTTCCCGATTGTTGAGGATAACCCTGGATAAGTGCAGCCATATTTCGAAGTGCAAGCTTCGAAGAGTGGCGAGTGGCAAGCCACGATCACAATGATCTTGGTTTGCTGCACAGGCTTCTCCGATGATTAAATGGACGGGAGTAGGCGATAGATTCAAGTGCAGCGACAGATGGTTCAAGCCTATGAGTTTGACATTGGTTAGCCGCTGATATGCAGTGTACAGGGAGAACTGAGATCCACATCCCAGGGCGGTCTGGCATTACTTATTTTGTGTAAGAAAAGGGAGGGGAAGACATCTTGGACTATGCCACAAACATACGGAGTATATATCATAGGGTACACACCGTCTGCCTACTGTCTTATTCACAATATGTAGCTGAAGTCCGTGGAGAAAGACGGAGGTGATTGATTGGAAGAAACACGTCGAGAAGAACTGAAGGACGCCTGCGACCGGAAGAGAAAAACGAATGATGATAGTCCCCAGAAACAAGTTGACTATTACCGTTCACAAGTTTCCTGGCCGAATGTCGAGTATCTCTCAACGACTCGATACCGGATGAGGGACGAGCGTAGATTCGCGGGATCCGACTGTCACAGTCGACACGAAAGAAGGGGCTCCGGGTCGGAAGATCTAGTGGGAAGACATCGGAGGCGGGACTACGTGTCTCGTCTTCTTCCGATTGGCGTCCAAGAAAGTCAACAGGCTCAGTTTTTAGATGTTTTTTTTCTTTTTTTGGCTTTCTGTGATTAAACGAGCGTAAGAGGTTTGTTCGTATTGCACAGCCTCGGACAAGCAAAACAGGTTGAAAGACAGAGGGCTAGGGAGGAGAAATGAATTGGGAGATGGATAGACTAGTAGGTAGCTAGGCAATACTGAAAAATGGTTTCTCAGGAAAGGGATTCAGGGTCAGTGCTCACAATTAAAATGGAAATAACCGCTGTATGCTGTATGTACGATTGGATAAGTCGCGTAGAGGGGGGATAGCCGGTAGAGGAGAAGGAGATTGACGTGTGTGTTCTGGAGGGAAAGGGAAGGAGAAGGGGAGGAGAAAGACAAGAGAGCAAGCAATTGCAGTCAATGATGCTATTCAGAGAGCGTGCGATGGAGAATGGGATGAGGTTGGGGGGATGGGGATAGGGATGGGGAAGAGGAAAGAATACTGCAAGGAAGGGGGAAGCAAGCGAGTGTATGAATCCACAGTGCAGTACTATGCAGCACAGCGCCGTTGGTTAATGGATGTCGGGGGTGAGTGAATGAATTACTATGTAGAAAGTTCTAATGCCCAGACCCCGGAGACAAGTTGATATTCGTTCAAATTGGAAGGCGGCCTAAATCGCTCTTAAAGGCGGACACTTCAACTGTACCAGGCATGGTACGAAATATCATGTATGGATTCGTTAGCGTGCTAGACCGCACTGGAGCTAGTACATGTGGATCGCTGTCCATTCAATCACACTGCACCCCACCCTTGCCTTTGGAGGCGCCAAGTGCCAGCCGGCAGCGGACAGCCCCTTCTGGCTGTCTGCTCAAGTTTTGGTACGATATATCGGTGCAATGCCCCGTTAAATATTAGTTGTCGGGCTGGTCGCCAGTCTGCCAGTTTACGCCGCAAGGATGAAAAAAAACCTTAATTAAATCGCCACTTATCAGAACAGATATTCTATGCAGGTAATTCTTGAAGCAGTGAATAACGAGATGAGTTCGCATGAATACTCTACACCTAATCAATGTGCTGGAATTAACTGTTATATTGTTCCTTGGCCGATATGGAGGTGTATGTATGCATTCTCCAGGTCTTAAGGGTGTCCACGGAAGCCTGGAGGGTATTCGACGCTCGTCTACGGGCGGGAAATACGGGATTGAGGATCGTGGAAAGTTGCTCCACTAAGAACACCTTCCTATCATCATTTGGTAGCAAAAAGAGGTCACGCACTTGCGTATGTAGGTGATCGAAACGGTTCTTTCGTCTGCGTTGCATACAGGGCTCCACTAAGGATCTCTGCTAACACATCGTTAGATACAAAAGTGGCTGTACGAGATATGGTGCCATCGCATATGTTCCATCAATAAGCACTCACTGCTGGTTGAATCTGGATGCGCAGTTTGTGCACCTATGCGTCCGGATTGTGATGTACACAATCTATGCACAGCATTTATACTCAACCTGCAAGAGCGTGTTTTATGGGCACACGGATTAGTGGGCATGAGACCGTGTGTGCTAGGTCCAACTTCAAAGGGCTGTACGTAGCGTGTACCTACTAGGTACTGTCTGGAGGTGGTAAATATGGGGTATGCTCTAAAGCTACCTAGGTACCCAGGTAGCTCATGCAGGATTCTTTTTTGCATTGATTTTGTAGAATAGGGGGCCAGTCTAATACCACAGGGCAAATAAGATTCGCTTCGCCGTTGCTTGATGTTTGACTGTTTTTCTTGTGGTCATTGGGCCCACAATCGCGGGATTGTTGTTTTGGTATGAGCCAGGTCCGACCGTTTGGTGATTGGTCCTGCCTTAAACGCAGATGGTCAAGAGGCATCCATCGTTATCGCGCTAGACAAGCACGAGTATGGATGACTGGGGGGATTGGGGCAATATTGTTACGCGGTGAGGTCGATGCGTGCTCAGCCGAACTCTGTTGCATCTTCATGCATTGATAAGAATTTCTAAGATGCAGGCCTATTTGGTCTTGTCTTAGGAGTCAAATTTTTTCGACTTTAGACAACGAGCTGCCTTACATATGTCGTGGGCTGGGCATTTATTACTGGTTAAATGAGCCTTAAGTAAAGCCGAGGGAATGATGCTGAACTTCAACAGCCACCGTTTGTGATCAAACGACAAAGTCCAGACCCAGTAAATAGGTCATATTTTATACAAGTACTCTACACATTTGGTTCGGCAAGAATGCTGGAGTCCGTTGTACATACGTATATGTCAATATCTATATGTAATATTCAAACAAAGGACTTCAGCATAAAACCCTTATGGTTTACGCCACTCCGCTATTATTATATGTATTACTTAGCCCGTACTAGCCGCAGCATGAATAGCGAAGGGAGAGACGCGTGTCAAGTTGCATTTCAGACGGAGGCTACCGCTGGTCAAAATGAGTCGTGAAATAACCCAAGGAACATCGTCTGCTTAGATATAGGAGCGCTTAAGCAGGCTAACAAGTACCGGAGTTGAACCGACAAGTCACTCTGTTTATCAATTGAGGCGGGTAATAGATATCCTGTCCTATCAGCAATGGTTGACGGTCGCGGTGATCCTCAGAAATACTTGGAAGAAACTGCCTACGCGCACATGCTGGATCTAGCTCAGGTTGGCCGCGTTGGCATGGGCGTTACATCTCCCATATGCTTGCTGCATCGCTCTCCGGCAAAGGAAGATTGCTCGTCGATCTCCGGTTCAGGAACGAGTGTCGCAACAGCCAATCAAAGGCGAACAGGAAGCTCTATCTCAGCTTACCGCAGCACCAAGTTCCGATCAAGAGGTCCACTACCAGAGGCTCGGGAGCCTTACGAGGTACGTAAGTCTCGCACCTTGAACCTTACAGAACAATTTGTTCGCAGGGCGGACCGACGTCATCATTTGCGACTCCGAAGGTCCGAGATAGAAACACCCCATCATCGCACTGGATGTAGGTATCTACGTGGATAAAAATATCGACAGTCGAAGCGCCCGTGCCTTTACAGTATCGTCGCCCTGCATCACTGGTTGTGTGGTGTGCATGAGTAAGGCCACTGTACACTCATCCCGGCCTGACAGCTGCCTTGAACAGGTGAAAAGGGACTACAGCGTCAAGTACTCGACCCCTTTTCAACCCCTCAAGGTTTCTTAACCCGCTTGTCCGCAAATATTCATGCACCGGAGTGGGAGGTAACATTTATTCCAGGAGTATCCCCTGTACGTAGCTGCGTACTAAATATATACCACGTCATTGCGCGTTGCATCATAACCCCCCTCAACGGACACCGACGGTTAGGTCTGCAATTCCTTGCATCAATGAGGCACCTACCTAGACGCAAAACATCATACCCGGGCTTCGTTATGGGAGTCTAGGAAGTATATCATCACAGATCGAGTCCGCGGCCGATGTCCATTCTGGCGCCTCAGACGATTTCTTCATGTCTCGGTAACTCTAATTCTGGCTGTACGGGTTGCACGCGGCCCGTAATGCTGTCCATGCAGTATGTGAGAAGACGGTTTGAGCTGCCGACCTCATACAACCCGCCTTCAAAGATCAAGGAGCCCCGAGGAGCTGCAGTGGATCGGTCCTCCTTCTGGCTTGCGAGAAAGGCTCAGTATTTGTCCAGTCAGCACTGCTTCGGAGAAAACAAGAGTTCTTGCTGAGTTACCCGACGACCTCGGTCTATCCCGTCGGCTAACTTGGGCTGTTTTGCTTCCGTCAGGGGCGTGGACCAGAGCTTTTCGTGGGATCGAGTCAGCTTAAGTCCGACCATGGCTCAACGATACTCTCTCGGCTCGTCAAGGTTTTTGTGCGCCCAAACACCTGGCTTTGAGCAGAACGGTGAGAGCCAATGTGGCTTCAATACGCCTATGCTGTCTTGCATAAGATATGCGCACTGTCGCTGCGAGCTATAGCGCATCTAATATGCCGTACTATCTGTACTAGGGCATATGCATAGAGCCAGTTTCAGATTATGGGATGCAAAACTCCACGGATGAATGAATGAGTGATACGTATATGCTTGTATCGAGGTGACGATCGATCTGCAACAGACTGGGGCTGCCGTCGTTCGGGGGTGGATAGTTGGCACCACTGGACGGCAAGTACATAAGGTAGTTATAATAAGCACCAAGTGCACTTATGCAGGGCAAGCTGCTCGTTACCACACAGGGAAGAAGACATTTATTCAACTTAGGTACTTACAAGTCGTAGGGAGATTTTCAGTTAGTTATTTCCACCGCCCCGTAAGGTTCTCTAAATAGCTAGTATGTATACTCCCATACATTTTGCATGTAAATATACCTCAACTCATCTCCTGTTTTCCACAATTTTCAAAGCAGTGCTTTATCTTGTCCCATTATAACAGTGCTAACGTAAGGAAGGAATCTTTACGAACGGCGCACTAGGCTTAAATATGCCATTATAAATTCTTTTCCGTTAATAACTATACTTCGAATAAGACTTCATCCAAGCCCGTACATTCTCCATGCGGGAAAGCTTACAATACTTATTGTTGCTGATGGTATTGCCCTGACGCTTTTTCCCTATACAAATTGTATGGGGAGTTACATCATAATCGTGTTTTGGAAATAGTGGGCGGGTGGAGGTAACTAACTGAAAATAACCCCTACGACCCGTACCTAGGTCACCCGTTCTACACGTTCCAGAACCTTCAAATGTCAGTGACGCGGCCTTTATGGCCAGGGCATCCTCAACTCTGCATCTTCCCATGTGGTCGGTAACGGTCATAAAATCGTCTCATACGCTATATGCGCTAAGACAAGCATGAAGCACTGTATGGAGTTGGTCTAGTTCCCGAAGGCCATGCTGTACAACTTTACAACCGCATTGCACGCTGCACAGGGCACAATGTGACTCGCGGCTCCTCGTGTATATTTCAAGCAGTAGAAACTGTTGCTGATGCAAGCACTATCAGAGTTGTTTTTCTTTCTCCGTTGTGACACTCACTCTCTCGCCTTCACCTCGTTTGCTCAAAATCTAGGGTTGGAACATATTCTGGCGTTTCAGCCTCAGTAGGGATAACCCCGCGTTTTCTGGAATGTGTTGTCGAATACCTGCATGTCTCATGCACGTACGGACCAAGCGTCGCTGATCCTTTGCAGCAACGGATATTTATTCTTACTGTCTCTCTTCTGCCCTATCACATGTCACCGAGGGATCCTAGCAACTAGATCTGTGACGGACATTGAACGGCAGCAGCCGAGTCTAAGGGAGCTTCAAAGAATCAG
This sequence comes from Monosporascus sp. 5C6A, assembly GCA_004155035.1. Classification (NCBI taxonomy): domain Eukaryota; kingdom Fungi; phylum Ascomycota; class Sordariomycetes; order Xylariales; genus Monosporascus; species Monosporascus sp. 5C6A. The sequence continues at coordinate 235,890 of QJOB01000075.1, read as the reverse complement.
CGCTGTCTTCTTATGCAGGTTTGCGTTTCTGTCGAGCATCATCGTACCGGAAAGCTTTCTCGGGTGCCAACATCGAAGCACCAACCTGATCTACCGCTGAACCCTTACTTCTGCCGCACTTTGATTCGATTTCAAGGCTCTTGATTGACTGTTTGACTACCCATGCTCCGTTCCGAAATACTTTGGGTTAAGAAATATAGGTCTCTACGAAAAGAAAGAGTTCCGCCACTAATCCGCTTGAGCCTGTGACGGGCACACACCAGTTACCCGGCCTTCAGTTAGTAGTTGCACATGTTGCGTTTCACAACCCGACGCCGGTAAGCAGGCCTTGAAGTCGGCATGCTTAGTGACATACTTCAGGCTCCCGCGCCTGTGGGATATCGCATATACACAGCATATAGTTAGCTATCCACCCACACTTACCACTTTACGTTTGCAGATGGGATGGCTCTAGCGAGAGACCACGACCAGATGCGCTTAGTCTTATCCCGTGCGCAGTTCAGTCCGTTTCCCGGGTCCCTGCCACTGGATGATCCAGTGTATACTACCTAAAAGAGCCCCTCGATCTTTATTACTTTAACCGCCCCGGGTTGCGTCTCTTATGTCCCGCGTCCCGGGTGATTGCGTACGCACACCAACCTAACTACGGACATCCGCGTCTCGGTATGCTTCGGATGCACTGTCGTCGCGAGACATCCGGTGTAGTTCAGTGGTTCCGGGCCTAGCTGTGCAACAGACGAATATGTCAGTCAGCTCGGCACCGGGGCACTTCCCCGGCCTACAAGCTTGCTGCATCCGGCCTCATAGCGAATCCCGCATGCTCGACGGAATTACCTGCGCATACTCCGGTGATACCAGGTCCCCGCTCTAGATCTTTTATAATTGTACGGTAAGTCATTTCGCACAGGCGATCGCGTTTTAGAGGATGCCACAAGGACCAGGCGCAGAGGCCTACTCCACTGGACGCTGCTATGGCGCTCCATGAAATAATAATCGCCTCAGTTGAGACATCGCCGGAGGGTAAGCAATGGGAGCAGAAATATTGGCGGCCCAGTCAAGCATATCCAAGTCTGGCGGAGCACCGTATGAGATATGGTTCGAAGGGCCGTAAGCGGACCCGAATGTTCCCAGGGGGATGTATGATGTCTTCATATTGGCGACTCGTCCCGCAATGCGTGCCTTGTCAGCCACAATGACCGCACCATCTAAATAGCCATATAGCCCCTTTCTCTCTTTTTAAAGAACCACTAGAATCACGTTATGTCCATCGACCCGTTCCCTCTTCGTCATCATCACCCCGGCCCTACTTCACCACCCAATAATTCCAGCTCGCATCTCGGTCTTACATCGGTTTCCCCGTCACCCTACGTCCCGGCAATCCCGTACTGTCTCGATGGGATGACGTTGCTAGAGGCCGGAGCTCATAGTCCATGATATTAGGAGACGTTCGACTAGTAGGAAACATGTGTGGGATGTCTTAGTTCACAAAGACTCCGAGCCACATGATCCTGGCGATCGAGCACGTGAAAGCGAGCAAGAACGCCCTGCTGCGTCTCCTCGCTGCTAGGGCTACGCCAATTGAAGAGCGGTATATGAGGGAATTAAGGCCAGGGAGGGGTTCGGGGTGCATGCTGGCATACGCTTCCCCCGTTAATACAACGCCTATACACCTGCCGAAACAAGCCACGACATACCAAACAACATGGGCTTAAGCTATCTTGAGGGACGGCGTTTCGGTAAAAAAAAAAACGTACTGGAAACTTTGGGACTGGACTAAAAGCCCCTTTGTAAAATACCAAGATATCGAACAATCAGAATCCTTAACCGCACGGAAGACCCTTCAGCTCGCGATACGGATCTACTATATATGTACAGCTACTAGCCATGTATCGAGGAGACTAGTAGAAGTGTTCGTATCAAATACCCTGCTGCTTCTGGTAGGTATGCCGCCGGGCCATTGCCACTTATAGGACCACGCAGGGCTGCTTAACCTCTCCTCCCTTGCTGCAGCAGAGCGTGGTTGCGTGGATGGCAACCGATCATAGCGACGACCTAAAGTGAAGCCGAGCTGCTCTCTACGAGACCCCGGACCGGGTCCATTTCCATCATTGCTCGCTATCTCGATATTCGATGACTCCCCGATGGAACCCGGCAGTGCGGAGTTTGAAGAAGACGGCATGTGGGCGGACTAGCTGACTTGGCTTGGGATATACTGCTGGGAGATCGCGAGACAGGGGGACATTTGGACTCCTCGTCCGGCGGCGGCGGCTAACGAGGGGGACTGCGACGGCTGGAGGGAATGGTGTACCCATATCCGTCGTGTCCGGCCATCCCTTCGCAGGGGTTTTGGCTCCTCGAGAATTTTCAGACACTGCTGTCACTGTCCAGCCACCGCGTAGCCCTGACGTGGGCGATCCCCATGAACTGGGATGACATAATCAACCGCAAGGTCGTAGAAGCATTTCGAGGACCGTACTAAGAAATATTTCTATAGTCGACTGTACCAGTCGCCTCTTTTAATCTTCACGTAGGTGCTGAGCGACTCCCCGTGTCCGGGCATTAGGAAAGAGAGAGCTCGGGCGGCAACCTGCCATGACACTGAGCACGAGCGGACACGTACGGCTAAAACGGGCCTTCCCGTAGCACTTGCAAAGGCTTAATAAAGAATCCAGGTGAAAGTCATCAAAAATCCGTTTCAATTGTGGGTATTGAATTATCATCTCACATGTCCCGTCTTCCTTGCATATATTTCGTCACTATCCCATAAACCGCCCCTTCGTATCCTAATCATTCGTGACTCCGGCACTACATACTAATACAAACTGTACCAGCCAGAGAGAGTAATTAACATGTTGGACGCTGTCGCTGAGCATGTTAATGAGCCGTCCCCTACGGCAATAAGCCTTCTAGTCTTTCTTAACGGCGTTCCTGACCATGTCCGACACGGACCGACCTCCGAAGATCCACTGGTTAGTGTGGCGTCCGCAGTGGGTATATACATTCGCCGTGGGAGATCTTGGGCTCGAAGGCGTGTGGTTGTGCGAGGACCGGGTGTCAGAGATCTTAAGAGTCTCCCCGGTCCAGTTATCCGACATGGAGCGGGGCTTCTCCTGGGATAGGAAGTTAAAGAACGACTTTATGGACCGAGTTTGGGTCGGTTTTACCTTCCCCTTATCGGATTGGTCCGACCCGAAGCTGCTTTTCCGGCTCGCGGTTTCCCCTGAGCTCCAGGTAGCGTGTGAAGTGGGAATGGTTGGTCGATCGGATGGCATGTTTAGGAGGGATCACTCGGTTGCAATTCAGGTTCACCTGGTGATCAAATGCCTTATGGGCGAGGCAGATATTCGAAGTTTGCTGATCAAGAGATGAGTACTAAAGAGCTTCGAGCCCTACTGTGACTCAAGACTCTTGTTCTAGATTGTTGTCAAAAGAATGCCCGCCAGGGTCGATGAGTCGCACACCTGGTGCAGTTATAATAGATGAAACAAGAGGCTTTGAACTCTGTCGGGGTTGGAGGAAGAGAGCGGAGAGAGGTGGTCAGATGAAGGTGATATATATCTTCTCCAAAGCTCCAGGGATAGGATCATGTACCCGTGTACTGGAGCATTGCTTGGAACCTGACATAAATATATTGGCTGAGGATAGCCACTTGGCTCGACATATATGGGCCCTCAACTTGCAGTAGCACAGGAAGACGGTATTGGGTCTTCGGGTTCCAGGCGATCATTGACCCCATGGGAAGGCGCACGAGCTAACGCCTGTTCCCAATTAGAGAGCGAGCGAACACACGCCATGGCGAAAGACGGTGTGCAGAAACGGGGCCTGGAGTCATCCCTTAAAGCGATCTGCCATGTTGGCCGCTTAATCGGATACTCACCAGCCCTATCAACGGCGGGGTATATCACGGAGCCAAGATAACACAGGTCTGGCAGCCGGATTAGGGACCGAGGATACGTCCGTACAGACTTGGATCCCCTTAGGGCTCGCTTGGCATCGGCAAGAAGTGCGATGGCCAGAAGCGGCTTTAAGAGTGACCCGTGATAATAGAGACTCGAGTGATCATTCTGTCGGCTACATGCCTACATGGGCGGATGCTGCAATAGAAACCCAGACCGCGCGGTCGCTGGTAATAAAGGCGGAAGCAAAGCGTTCTGGGGATAGGTGATACATCCTAACTTGAGAGCATTGTGATACCGGATAATCGGGTAATAGCAAAGAGTCGGGCATCACGGGGGATGGCTTGGCGGTTCGCGAACCGACGCCTTATTTGATACATAGAGTTGACAAGCGACAGGCGAATCGGAGTGCCCGCAAGTGCGTCAGGGATCTGCAATACCCTTCCAGGCGATGAATGGGGAGGGGAAGTCATGGGATCCGTGAGTCAAAGTATCCTGGGATCGGGTAGTCGCCGACGAGAGTGAGCACAAGAGCGCCTGCTGTCAACACCTGGAGGTAGCAGAGCTCGCAGGTGGCTCGGCGAAACAGCTCCAGGTCAGCCGACTCATCCCCTCCGACAGGACCTCAGCGTCCGCCTTTGGGCTTTGTGGACCTCGAGAAACGTCGACTTGGCACCCGCCACCCCAGATTCCCGTCCAAACGGTCCAGGGTTCGTAGGGCTGATCTTAAAGTTTTAAGCCGCATCGTAGCGCCGGCGATGACGATGGAAAATCTGGGGAGCTCTTCAGAGATATCCCAGATGGAAAGTTGATCAACTACGGATTTGCATCTGCGACATTATCACCGCTTTGGAGGTGATTTGAAAGCTTAAAAATTGTCAATTGCAGAGGATTTCACCACGCGACGAAGATAAAAGTCATAAAAGAACTACATCTAATTAAAAAGGGTTCCGTTTTGAAGAGTGACGATAGTTGAACGTTTGGATGTTGAAGAATTGGAGGAATGAGCGTGCGGTGATGGCTGCTCCTGGTTGCAGTGGGCAGGTTTTGAAATTAGGTGACACCAAGGTTGCACTGGGGCCGGTCTAAAATTTTCGCTGGATAGACGTGAGTTGATTGGCTCCAAAAAAAGCATAGTGGACACTTTAAAATGTACTGTAGTTGTATGGCCTGTGCTCTGTGCATGGGGACCCACTGCTCACTCAGCTGCCTGCTGGCTAAGTTCCTGGTTGCTAATATTACTTACTGCGCTCAGCCAGATGCACGACACGCGCGCGACTTTGGTTACCCCGAGATGACCATCAAAGCCCGTCGAGCCCGCGTCCATCGCTCCCATCTTCATCACTTGGCCTCTTGTCTACTACAGCTTGCATCCATCAGTGTCCGACATCGACGACCCCTATTTATTCGACTCCGAGTGTTCATCACTACTTCCTATTGTGGGCCCTCTTCCATTCCTTCCAGCATCTCCCCCGTAACGGCTTTCACATTTCTGCCAACTCCCATTCTTGCACGCTGCTTGACGACTCATCAACCTTGCAACGATATATTCCATCTCTCTTCCATCTGCTTCATTACGGTAAGCCTGTCACCTGTCCATATCTGCGTGCGCGTTTGCTGGTGAGAGCTTGCCGGGCAACCTTGCGTTGATTTTCCGTCCCGCCCGCCTGTGCCTCCGTCTCTATGTCAAGTTCCCGTCATGCCTCCTCACCTTCATCATGTCGGCGGGCCTTGATGTGCTGACAGTCCTCGTTGTGCAGACTGAGTCGAGTCCCTTATTCCACGGCCTACCGATGCATTGACTGGACCTGCACACCATCCACTTCTTTATACGCTCCGTGACTCATGGAATAGCTTCCGCTGTGAGAAGAATCACTGTATGACCACCGGTTCGCTGGTGATATCTGTACCTAAATATCCGTATTGAGAGACGGAGAGCCATCCAACACGTTGGTCGTTACCTTGTAGTCAAAGTAAGCATCCCAGTCCTGTTAGGGCGCTTTGCCGTCGTCCTCGAACTCGTTCCCGGGTGCGCCCGCTCCCACCTGGGTGGGGTCGACGTCGTCGCAACCGGACAGCAGTTTATTTTGGTATCTGCGCTCCCTTCCACACCTAAATCCTTTCGTTGAGGCTCATTCCCTTGCCTGGTTTGATTAGCACTGACATGCCACGACTTTAGCATCGCCACCCGCCCGTACCGATCTACAAGATGGTCAAGCGAAAGCGAGGCGCCGCCGTTCTGGCGGAATTCGACCCTAACAAGTCCGATTCTGACGATGAGACTTTTGAGCTCCAAGCTGATTCACCCTCCCGCTCGCGAAAAAAGTCGCGGCCCACCAAGCACTCCAGGGCCACTGGTCGCAAGCCGAATAAGTATGGAGGTTCTGATATTGATGATGACGAAGATGATGTGCTCGATGACAGCGAAGAGGAAGGGTCGTTCGGGGGCGGCCAAGACAATGACGACGAAGATGAGGCTCCCATCAACGAACATACGGGTCGCCGCATGAGGAAGGCTGCGACTAAAGCTGTCACGTATAAGGAGAGTTCGGATGATGATCTCGCCCAAGACTCGGATAACCAAGGCCAAGCTCAGGATGACCCCAAGCAACCAGCGCAACGCAGCAAGTCAAAGATCATTAAGCTCAAGATCCCAACTGGCACCGGCTCCTTATCCAATCCCCGAGCGCCTTCCACGAACGCTCCTGCTCCCACTAGAAGATCTACTCGAGCCCATACAGCGGACGCAGAAGAGGAATTTGTCGAGTTATCCAATTCTGGCAGACACGCTAGACCAGCCGGAGGATCCAAGAGCAGAAGCCCGGAAGCCTTAGTCCGAAACACAAGAGCGACTCGTGGCGGGAAGGCGCCAAAGAAATCTATGCCGCCACCCATTGAGGAAGCTACGCAAGAGGATGGCTTGGATGGTGACACCGCCGAGCATGCAGCTGTCACAGAAGAGGGACCGCATGAGGCCCAGGAAGTCGAAGGCGTCGCTGCAGATGAAGAAAAGCCAGACGAAGACGCCGTGATCGATACGGTTGAGCCTAATGACCAACCTGAAGAGGATGACGATGACGACGACGTCCCGATTACCCGCCGCACACGAGCTGCTAGGACCAACGCTGTAGAAACTGCCACTGAGGTTGCTCCCGAGCCCGAAGCTAATACTAGCTTTAATCGGCGACTCACCCGAAGGTCTCAAGCCAGGAAGTCCGTTCAAGAGCCGAGCAGCGACTTTGAACCCGACAACGATTCCGCAGATGGCAACCATAGTGGATCCGACGTTGATGCGCCCAATGAGGATGGCGGATCGTCGAGTCAGGGTTCTCGGAGAAAGAGGCCTGCCGGCAGGAGGCCAAGGGCTAAGAGAGGCTCACGAGAGAGCGAAGACTCTGGCGATGACGAGCTCGATAAGGACGAACTCGCGGAAGAGGCCTTAGACCTTCGCGAGGAGAGCGAAAGCCGAGCGCGTCCTCGCCGACGCAGACGCTCTCCAGATGTCCCAGTTGAGGATCTCCCTTCCAAACGTGTCCGCGCCCCGATCAATTATAAAATTCCGGCTCTTAATCAGTTCAACCTAGAGGAGGATGCCGACGAGGACCCGGCCCCTACTCCAGGTCGCCGCCGTGGCACTCGTGCCGCGGGTGGCTGGGATCGGGCCCTTCACACTCTTGCCGGGCCCTTCGGGGGAGTCGGCAATGGCGTTGGCGCCGCTTTCGCTGGTCCTTGGGGAACCGGGGCAGCCGAAGCCGCAGGGGGTGCTGATTCGGACAGCAGCGATGAGGAAATGGGACAGCGGTCTAACACGGCGGGAAACCTGGGTGCGAATCAAGCTCAGGGCCTTGCCTCGGGTGGCCCGGCTGGACCTGGTCAGCCGTTGAACCTGGAAGCGCTTGGTTCGGGTGGTGCGGCTCCGAATGTCGGCAGAGTTAAGAACCAGAAGGCCCTGGCTGATGCTGACCCTCTCGGCGTAGATTTGTCGGTCGATTTCAGTCAAGTTGGAGGCATGCAAAGCCATATTGAACAACTCAAAGAGATGGTGCAACTGCCACTGCTGTACCCGGACATGTATTTGAGATTTCACGTCACTCCGCCGCGTGGTGTTCTGTTCCATGGACCCCCAGGGACGGGAAAGACGCTCCTAGCTCGTGCCCTGGCCAATTCGATCGGAGCCGGGGGCAAGAAAATCGCATTCTATATGCGAAAAGGTGCTGATGCCCTCAGCAAGTGGGTGGGAGAAGCAGAAAGACAACTCCGACTTCTCTTTGAGGAAGCCCGCAGAACACAGCCGAGCATCATCTTTTTCGATGAGATCGATGGACTTGCACCTGTCCGGTCTAGCAAACAGGAACAGATCCACGCTTCGATCGTCTCAACATTGCTGGCGTTGATGGACGGAATGGATGGCCGAGGCCAAGTCATCGTGATCGGTGCTACCAACCGTCCGGATAATATCGACCCTGCCCTGCGTCGACCGGGGCGGTTTGACCGGGAATTCTACTTCCCACTCCCTGACACCGACGCCAGAAAGGCCATCATAGACATCCATACAAAGGATTGGGGCCTCCCGGATCAGTTCAAGGCTGCGCTTTCTCGGGAGACGAAGGGTTATGGAGGAGCCGACTTGCGTGCGCTGTGTACCGAGGCCGCGCTCAACGCCATTCAGAGGACGTATCCTCAAATTTACTCTTCGCAGGAAAAGCTGGTGGTCGACCCCAATAAGGTCGTTGTGCACCTGACAGACTTCAGCAAGGCCAAGAAGAAGCTCGTCCCGTCCTCTCAGAGACAAGGTGGCTCCGAGGCTTACCCCCTTCCTAAGTCTATCGAGCCGCTGCTCCGAGATCAGCTGCAGGCTATTAAGATGGCGTTAGATAATATCTTTCCACGCAAGAAGACGCCTACTGCGCTTGAGGATGCCATGTTCGAGCCGTATGAAGACGACGACTTCGGATTCGCGCGGGAGGCCCTGCAGGAAGAACTTGAGAGGACTCGTGTTTTTCGTCCGCGTTTCTGCGTGACTGGTCCGCCTGGTATGGGCCAAGGATACATTAGTGCTGCTATCCTGCACTACTTGGAGGGCGTTCACGTACAGATTTTCGACCTGGCCACTATACTCGGCGGAGGACAGGTGAGTACCATTAGTCCCGATTCACTCGCGTAGCTAGCTGCAAGGACTAACGTGGGGTAGCCTGTTGAACAAGCACTGGTGACCCAATTCGCCGAAGTTAAGCGTCACAAACCAAGCGTCATCTTCATTCCGAATGTTGATACTTGGTACCCTACTCTGGCAGGGCCAGCATTGACTGCTTTTCTGTCGATGCTTCGGTCGATCCAGCCAAACGATCCCGTCTTGCTGCTGGCTACTGCGGAAACGGAGTCGAAGAATCTCGACTCCGATCTTAGGCGCGATCTTTTTGGATATTCCGACAAGAGTATTACTGAGATCGTGCGTCCTGTTAAGGTGGGTTTGCTAGAGCGCCTTAAGAAGGATTCTGGCCTTACTAACTATTCACAGGAGAACCGCCAGGAATATTTCACGATGATAATTGAGCATATCCGGAGGCTTCCCAAGGACTTTCCTGATCCGGCAAACCGTAAGAAGCGCGTACTGGAAGAATTGCCTGTTGCCCCGCCCCCGCCGCCTAAGGAGCTTACCAAACAAGAGATCAAGGAGCAAGGCTTACGATATCGTCAACTCCTCAATCATATGAAGGTCCACCTTCAGCCCATCATGGACCAAATCAACCGGAAATACAAGAAGTTCCGCCTCCCTGTCATTCCGCAGTCCTCGTACCAGTACCTGCTCGATGAATTAGACCCTAATTATGTCAGACCCGACATAGCGGGAGCGATGCCTCGTCCCTATGAGCCGTCCAAAGATAAAGATGGATACCCAGGACTGCGCGAAACGGCGACTGGGAAGTTCTTCTACAACTTGGACATTCAGACCATCGAGGAGAGGCTTGCCAATGGGTATTATATCAAGCCTAAGGCGTTCCTCAAGGATGTGTATACCTTGAAGCATGACGCCATCGCTATCGGTGATAGGGAGCGCAAACTGAAGGCTTCCGAGCTTTACAGCAACGTCGAGGTCGACATTGAAGATATTGACATGAAATTTCGGACTGTCGATTGGGACGCAGAGTACCAAAAAGAACTCGAACGGAGAGCCCAAAAGGCCGAGCTAGCGCGTAAGAAGCAAGCCATGCAAGCTATAGTTGATTCGGTGCAGTCTAAGCTTGGCAACGGAGAGGGTCCCTCTCAAGGTGCACAAGGACCTACAACCACAACGGCACACTTTCAGCTGATTGGCCAGGCGGCCAATGCTTCTGGCGAGAGCTCACACCAACATACCGGCACCAACGGGACGTCGGTACCCTCGCGGGGGGCCGACGAAGACGCCCACACGGTCACCAACGGTATACAGGTTCCGGCCGACCCCGCTTCCCCGATGCAGCCACCCTCGCAGTGGCCCCGCATGAACCCAGGGTCGGTCCACACATCGACTAGAGCGACCGCCGGCGACAGCACTCAAATATGTCAGATTTCAGCCGTGCAGTCTCTCCCTCCGGGAGTTTCGCCGTCTGCGCTGATCAACGATGCTTCGACTACTAAGACCTCGGACCCGTCACACCGCTCTTCTAATTTCAGTACGCAGATAACGAATGGCACCCACCACGAGCCTTCGAGCCCCGTCGACATTCCTGACACGCAACCGCTTGGCGGAAGTCAAACCACGTCAAGCGACGAACAATGGCCCCATTCCCAGGCCCACGGACTTGCCAAGGGATATCTGCAGCAGCCCGGATTTTCTCAGAGTCCGCTCTCCAACGTGTCACGCACAGGAGCCAAGTCTCACGTCCCTAGCATGGCGAACCTGCTGAATGACCCGATGCCGGATGAGGAACCCCAATCTCAGCAACAATCCGTCTCTTCCGGTTCGGCGCAGGTGGAACTTGATGATGGCTCGGCAGAATATTTCCTCAATCAGCTGACTATACGCACGTCGGGTTGTACCATTGAGCAACTGCAGCAGATCAACCGTGAGCTTATGGCCGAGATATGGAGAACGAGGCATGAGAACAACCGCATGAAGGTGTTCAACTCGGTCACCAGGGTGTTCAACGAGGCCATTAATGACATCGAGACGATGCAACGAGTGATGCAGTCCAGCCAGTAAGGAGTTGGGGGACACGCAAGAAAATAGGAGTTGTAACGGACGAGAGGCTTTTCTGTTTCAGTCGATACATATAGAGTGCCACTTTGACAGACTTTGTATTATACCAGGAGGATCCACTGAGAGATCGGCAGGGCGGATTGATACCATGCGCCGAATGGGATTGGATGGTCCTCTTGAGCCCGGGATGGTCGGCTTTGCTATGAAGCCTGCACTTCCCTCTGCATCTAGTTTGGCGTTATAATCTGCCCACCGGATGGGGGAGACGTCTTACACTATTTGATCCCCAAAGAGATAATTAATGCGGATAAGATTTGCATACGCGATTGATACTGGTATATATCCTTGTCCCATATTTCTACATAGGTAGTGCCGTAAACAAGCACTCTACGCCCACAAGACGGGTTTGTGAAGTCGTAGAGTGTCCCGCCCCCTAGGATAGTTATGACTATACCAGCGAGGAGCTGTAACGTCGTCGATGTCTCGTTCACCCTCCCTATATTAGATCCTCGGTTAGGAACACATACATACCTACGCGTGCAATTCGGGCTGCTGAGAGGACCGAGAGGAAGGGCAGCTTGGTCGCATAATCCAGCAATTCCCGATCCCACCTCGCCATTCGAGGAGCTGATACGTATGTGACATGTTCTCGGCCCTACCCGCAGGAGCCTGATATCTATCTCTTAACCTAACCATGGGAAAGAGGGGGGTATCGTATGTATACCATTCCATCGCCAACGCCCAATCCCGTCGAACCCGGGGTGGGTAGTCTCAGCTAAACCCCCTCCCCGCGCCCTTTCTTGCACCGCTCCCGCGTATCCGACCACAGGCCGTCGACGATCTGGAACACGGCCGTGACGTCCCGCATGACGGCGCCGTCGACCCGGCCCCCGAGCCGCTGCTGTATCTTGTCCGGGTGCCACCGGACGCGCTCGTCCTTGAGGGCCGCGAGGAAGGCCTCCGTCTCGCCCTCGCCCTCGCCCTCCCGCGCGGCCGCGGCGGCGTCGAGCCCGCGCACCAGGAACTCCCGCACCGCGCCCGGCCGCCCCGTCACGTCGGCCCGCCGGCCGCTCTCCACGGGCCACGCGGGGTCGACGTCGCCGAGGCGCTGCTTCTTCTGCGCGCTCTTCTCTTCGTTTTCTCCGCCGGCGGATTTACCTTCGTCGTTCTGGTCCTGGTCGGCGACGGCCCACTCGGCCCACGCCGCGCGGTACGCCTCCCAGCGGTCGCGCCAGCGGCGGCGGGCGCGCCTCTCCTCGCCGCGGCGCAGGCTGACCTCCATCTCGCGGGCGAGGCGGCGGGCGTGCTCGTCGCGGCCCTCGCGGGCCCGCCGCGCCTCCTCGCGCCGCGCGCGCTCCTCCAGCAGGCCCTCGTGCGTCTTCTCCCACATCCGCTGCCGCACGTAGGCCGCGTACTCCTCGTCGTCCATCCTCTCCAGCTCGCCCCGTTGCTGCTGGGACGGGGAGTCGCGCGTGTACACGTGCAGCGGCTGCCCGTACACCGCCTCCCAGTACGCGGCGCCCTCGTCGTCCGCCATGGCGTCGAACAGTGACGCGCGGAACGCGGCGTCCGGCGATAGCGGCGGCGGGTCGTACGGGTTCGGCGGCGTCGGGGAGCGCGTGCGCGTGCGGTGGCGCTTTCGCCGCTTATGTCGGTGGTGGTGCCGGTGGCGTCTGTCGGGATCGCGGTCGTGGCTGTGGTGTCGGTGGTTGCGGCGGGTAGTGGACGACGAGTCGTGTTCGCGGTTGTCGTTGTCTTCAGAATCCCCCTCGAGGTCACGATGGCGGCGGGATGAGCGACCTGAGCTGGAATGTTTGGATTTGAAGCGAAACTTTGACGTCCTTTTACGCTGCTCCTCCGCCGCATGCTCTGCATCTCCGTCTGCGTCTGCATCTATATCAGGCCGGGGCTCCTGTGGAGGAGCAGCCGGTTCTGGAGTCATCGTCTCATCCTTTGTTATGGGTGGTCGTTCCGGATTTATTGAAGACAGTATATGCCGCCTTTTCGGCGACGGCGGTGCGGTTGTCATTGTTTCATTATCGTCTATAGGAGTCGTCTTGCGCATATGATATAGTGGTGTTGAGACACTGTAAAAATATCTGGACTACCTATGTAAGTACTTAACGTTAAGCAATGACGTTCGGCAGTATTTGGATCTAATCTGTTCTTATCTTTCATCTTATCTTATCTTATCGCAGATCTCCCGTTCCACCTGGACAAAGTGGCTGGTGCCCCTTGGAGCTTTCAAGCAAGCGCCACTCCTTTTATCATCGATGTAACCAACAACCAACGAAGACTACCCTTTCCGACTTGAGCGCTTACCTTACAGACCGATTGCCGCTGGAGACTAGCTCCGAGGCTGTCTTCTTCATTTCTCTAGATATCCCATTGATCGTTGACGAAACCTCAGTTTCGCAAGGATGAGCAAACCGGGCTTATCGTTCGGTCTCAACCTCGCTAAGAAGCCGGGGGCTTCGAAAGGTCCTGCTCCGCCAAAGCGGAAGCCAATGTTTGGCGGAGATGATGGGTCGGACGATGACACGAAAGGGGCGAAGACCGACGCCCAAGAAATTTTAGAGCTGGACGATTTCCCTACAAGACCGAGCAATCATGAACCCAAAAAGCCGTCACTGAAATCCAAGAACGGGCCCCCTTCACACCCGCCGAATAAGTCCAAGAAGGCGCAACCTATCAGCATGTACGGTGACCTCTCGAGCGCCCTCGAGTCCCGAAAATACCAAGAGGCGGCAGAAGAGCTAGACCCGTCCATATACGACTACGACGCCGTGTACGACTCGCTAAAACCGAAGGAGAAAGAAGTCGCGCCGGAGGAGGCCGAGAGGAGGCCGAAGTATATGAAGAGCCTGATAGCGTCGGCCGCGATACGGAGACGCGACGCGCTGATAGCCGAGGAGAAGAAGATCGCCCGCGAGAGGGAGGAAGAGGGCGACGAGTACGCCGACAAGGAGAAGTTCGTCACCGAGGCGTACAAGAGGCAGCAGGAAGAGAACAAGAGGATAGAGGAGGAGGAGCGCAGGCGCGAAGAGGAGGAAGCCAAGAAGAACAAGGGGGCCGGCATGACGGCCTTCTACAAGGACTTGCTAGAACGGGGCGACCAGCGACACGCCGAGGTCGTCAAGGCCGCCGAGGAGCGCGCGAAGCTCGGGCCGCAGCATCGGGACGACGTCCAAGAGGAAGAGAAGGAGAAGACGGCGGCGGATATCGCAAAGGAGATCAACGCGAAGGGCGGCTCCATCGCCATCAACGAGGACGGCGAGGTGGTCGACAAGCGCGAGCTGCTGAAGGGGGGGCTCAACGTGAGCAGCAAGAAGAAGGCCGAGCCGCGGCGGGACGAGCGCAAGGGGCCCGACCGCAGAGACGACCATTTGTCGAGCGGGTTCGTCGGCGCCGGCGGCAAGCAGGCCATGCGCGAGAGGCAGTCGCGCATGCTCGAGGCGCAGCTGGAGCAGTCGCTCAAGAGGACGCTGGAGCAGGAGGCCGAGGAGCAGCAGAAGGTCGAGCGCGCCACCAAGAGCCGGAAGACGGAGGCGGACATCTCGAGCGCCAAGGAGAGGTACCTGGCGCGGAAGAGGGCGGCCGAGGAAGCCAAGAAGAAAGGACTCGCCGGAGACCCTTGAGCAGAAGTGGAATAATAATATCTAGATACCCCCCTTTATACAAAACTTCCCATTCGGGCCTGGGCGAGCAACCGTATATCTATACACTTTATGCCTATACACTTTCCCCATGTGGCTCGAAGTAATAACGTGTGATTAGTGGTGTGTGTGGCGTAGGTCGTCCTCATGCGATTCCCGTCCGTTCCCGTGTCGTGTTATACAATGACCAACCCCATCCCATGTCGGCAAAGCACACTCTCTCTCTCTTACCCCAGGACCCACGACCCGCGCTTTCTTTATTTTTACCCTGTTCATCCGGCTTGCACAGCCCGAAGAAGACTTGTTTTTCTTTACTGCTCGCGCCGTAACCGGGTGACGTAGGTGGTGCTGACCTGGTTCCAGGCCGACATGTACTTCTCCATGCAGTGCGTGAAGCAGGTCTGTTCGCTGCCTGACAGGGAGGTGCTCGGCTTGGAGACGCATTTGTGGAAGCAGTGCTCGTTGATTTTCTGCTCGTTCATCGGAACAGACAGTTAGTGCGGGCTGGTCTTGGGTGGGCGGCGAACCCATTCCTTGGCGACATGTCCCCCAGAAGACCTTGACGAGCTATCGGAATGGGAGAGCAGCCGGATCGTAGGGTGGTGGCGGTGGTGGTGGTCTTGAACTTAGCTAGTTAATGCTGACTGACCTCGATCAGTTGCCGCGCATTGTCCATGGCGTATTGCGTCCGGACCTGCTTGATAACTTCGGCTTTGACGGACTCGGAGTCCATGATCGGTGGTTCTAATCCTCCTAAGTATGCTTAGAGTGTATAGGCGGGTGAACGGACTTCGATTGGCTGGCTTTAACGCATAGAGCAGCCCAAATATATTGCAGGCAACTGAAAAGTGAAGCTTCTCTCGATTATGTCAGAGCCGTATCTCAATCTTTTTCAAAAAGGCAGGGGTCGTTAGTCTCCTTGGCGGCGGGCCCCCGTGGATTTCGATAAGAACTTCCCAGATTGTGGCTGGTGCATCCGAGGCTGTGGTTAGTGCATTCGATGTCGCTTTGGAGGTAACGGCGGGTCCCGGTCCCCCTGGGGTTGCGGTTGCCCTGCGCAACGAGAGCTCAAACTACTGAAAACATCCCTGTCCTTATAACGAGCTTGCCTTTCCGCCGATCCCTAATCATCCTTACTGATACATCTCAATTGGCATCGAATTGGAACTGGATCTTCAATAATCAGAACGTAAAACAAAAACACAAGAAGACTAACTAGCGAGGGGAGTTGAGCTGTTGTTATCACTCACTCGCGATGGCTGCACGTACTTTGGAGGCTCGCTTCGAGCGAATGTCGGTCAACGACGAGAACGATCCCGGGGATGGCTCCAAACCCTACCAGAAGTCCAAGGTATGTGCAAGCTAAGTTCTAGGATTCCAATTCACCTCACTACGAGATGTCAGAGGCTTATTCCCGAGTCAGGTCGTGGCGACAACAACACAACTAGGAACCAGCACAAGTCGCCCAAATCTCTATAAGGTTGCTCTGCAGGCACAGAGCACAAACACCGTCACAGCCGTCACTCTGCCGTCACAGGCGGCCCAGCGGAAAGCGCCTCCGCCTCCGTCGCCAGCTCGGAAAGCCCTCCCGAGCTCATCTTCCTCAAGACACTCCGATGAGCTAGAGCTCGAGCGGAAGTCCACCGCCTTGATCGAGCAGCCATCCGCGCCCAGACAGTTCCACCTGGGCATGTTCGAGATCGGGAGGCCGCTGGGCAAGGGCAAGTTCGGGAGGGTATACCTGGCGCGGGAGCGGACGAACGGCTTCATCTGCGCGCTCAAGGTGCTGCACAAGAACGAGCTGCAGCAGGGCCGGGTGGAGAAGCAGGTGCGCCGCGAGATCGAGATCCAGAGCAACCTGCGGCACCCCAACATCCTGCAGCTGTACGGCCACTTCCACGACAGCAAGCGCGTCTTCCTGATCATCGAGTTCGCCGGCAAGGGTGAGCTGTACAAGCACCTGCGGCGCGAGACCCGGTTCCCCGAGTGGAAGGCGTCGCAGTACATCGCCCAGATGGCCAGCGCCCTGCGCTACCTGCACCGCAAGCACGTCATCCACCGCGACATCAAGCCCGAGAACATCCTCGTCGGCATCCACGGCGAGATCAAGCTGTCCGACTTCGGCTGGAGCGTCCACGCCCCCAACAGCCGCCGCCAGACCATGTGCGGCACCCTCGACTACCTGCCCCCCGAGATGCTCAAGCCCGGCAGCTCCGACAACACCTATAACGAGAAGGTCGATCTCTGGAGCCTCGGCGTCCTGACGTACGAGTTCCTCGTCGGCGAGGCGCCGTTCGAGGACACCCCCGTCATGACGCAGAGGAGGATCGCGAGGGTCGACATGACGGTTCCTTCGTTCGTCAGCCCCGAGGCTCGGGATCTCATCAAGAGGGTGAGTTTGAGTCCTGCCTTTGTCCCCGCCGATGTCCGCGTGAGAGAATACGGTGCTAACGAGTGTGATAGCTCCTCGTCCTGGATCCCGAAAAGCGGATACCGCTGGATCAGGTCCAGACACATCCCTGGATTCTCAAGCACTGCGTCAAGGGGGAGCGCGCGGCTAACCGGGAGAAGTCGAAATGACGACGCCGATGATTGATTGAAGGGGATTTGCATTCACTGTAGCATTACGGCTGGCGGGCGTTCTTTGGATGGGGGCAAATCTGCGGTTTGGAGTTCGGTACATGCATATAGGAGACGGCCGACTTCTATGGCACAATTAAAGCATTCAATAACACGTGCACCCTTACCGTTATAACTCCTGAACCCCGTCCGTCCTGTTCCCGCTGTGTCTATGCGTATGCCGTCTGCTCCTGCCGCGTATTTTCCCGTCCTCGGATGCTTTGCTTGCTTGCTTGCTTGCTTCCCCCCTCGCTCATCTGTACACCTCGTCGAACGGCCGGGTATCCGAGAAGCAGGAATCCCAGACCTGGTTCACGACCTTGACGGCCTGCACGTCGTCCTTGCACCTCGGCCTCGCCATGACGGACTGCACGGCCCGCTTCCGTACGCAGTCCTGGAACTGCTGCGTCAGGGTCCAGTTGCCCCTCGTGAACGCCTCCCTCGTCCACCTGCACTCGCCGCTCAACATCGAGGCCCTGATCTGTTTTGCGCGGGTGCGCCGACCGTCAGCGCCATCCATACGTCCATTCAACGCATGTACTCGACCATCACCGCCACCACCACCACTAGCACCACCACTATGCGGAAGGAAGAGAGACGGATAAAACTCACCTCGGTGCACGCGGCGTGCCTCAGGTCCTTGTCCCCGGCCCAGTTGACCTTCCAGCGCAGGTGGTCCCAGGCGTGGACCATCTCGTGGGCGAGGGTGTCCTCGAGGTGTCGGCGGTCGCGGATCTCGTTGGCGCAGACGAGGACGCCGTGGTCGGGGCTGAAGCCGCCGCTCTGGCGGTGGCCGGCGCCGTCCTCGGTGAGGCGCGCGGGGCAGCGGCGGCAGGCGACGTTGCGCGCGTCGAGCTCGCCGCCGAGGTCGGCGATGCGCCGCCGCAGGAACGCGACCGTCGGCGAGTGCGCCAGGCACCAGTCGCGCCACCGCTCGCACCGCGCGCAGTCCCGCGCCTCGTGCGCCCGGTACCGCCACTCCCGGTAGTGGAACGCCCCCTCGGCCGTCACCGAGCCCGTCAGGATCTTGAAGTAGTTCACCCACCACGCCGTCTGCGGGTCGAAGCCCGTGCGCGCCGGGTCGTTCTTGAGGATCCGCGGGAGGGCCCCCGCTGCCGGCTGCGTCGTGGTGTCCTGAGCGCCGCCCGTCGAGGAGGTCGGTTGTGGTTGAGCGGCCGCCGCCGTCGCGTTGGAAGTGTCGGCCGGCGTCTGGGACGTCATCGTGGGCTCTTCGTCGGGGTGTTGTACCAGATCTGGGTTTATGTCGCCAGCAGCCTCATTTATTTAGCTCGGAATCTTCGAGTCGATACCTCTACTACGTACTATGTACAGAGGAGACGATGTTGGAAGGGGAAAAAAGAGCTGGTCAATGCTCTCTGAAAATTAGAGTGGGGAGCTGGGATTTTAATTCTTAATTCTGGGCCTTTGAAGTCCGAAACCGGTTGACATCCAATTGGAAATCTTGCCGCTGCATTAAAATAAACTTTCCAGGTCCGGTGGATCATTTGGTCGTATCTGAGCCCAGTGAGAAAAGGCGTGCCCTTATTTAGTAACGATGACAAGCTCGGGCAGAGGTTCGGGTGACACATCATCTCACTGTAAGAGACTCCATCTGTATAAGTACCTACGGGTGTATTGCTTAGTTTTGGGGAGCTGTCCCCGAGTTTTCCGGTTAGAATTATAAGAGTTCCCCTTTAGCTAATGCTACCTCCCGGTCTGCAGACATGAAGGGACCGAAGCCCTTGATCGTGGTTATAAAACTCGGTCAGTCCCGAAACCAGCTTACTGCGAGGCATTCGTTGCTTCGCCTGATGTGTTGTTAGCTAGCGGGTGGTGGGTCGGTGGTGTGCGTCTGAGTGCGTGATCTGACTGGTGTCTCATAGGAACCAGCTCGATAGTCGACGAGAAGACGCATGAGCCCGTGTTGTCCAACCTGACGCTCATCGTCGAGACGGCGGTCAAGCTGCGGAAGGATGGGCACAGGGTCATCATCGTGTCCTCGGGCGCCATCGGCGTCGGCCTCCGCCGCATGGACGTCGAGAGGAGGCCGAAGCACCTCTCCAAGCTGCAGGCGCTCGCCGCCATAGGCCAGTGCCGCCTCATCAGCCTCTGGGATAGCCTGTTCGAGCACCTCCGCCAGCCGATCGCGCAGATCCTCCTGACCAGAAACGATATTGCCGATGTGAGTGTCCACCCGCGCCGACAGTGCCAGGCACTGACTGCGCCTGCGCTGGGTTCTGAGTCCTGACATGGCACGGCGTCGCGCAGCGCTCGAGATACATCAATGCCCGCACCACGCTTATGGAGCTCCTGGAGATGGGCGTCATTCCCATCGTCAACGAGAACGACACCCTGGCCGTTGCCGAGATCAAGTTCGGCGACAACGACACGCTGTCGGCCATCACCGCCGCCATGGTCCACGCGGACTTCCTGTTCCTCATGACGGACGTGGACTGCCTGTACGACAAGAACCCCAGAACACACCCGGATGCCCAGCCAATAGAAGTGGTCGAGGACATCGAGGCTATCCAGGCAGATGGTATTCTTCCTCTCAAGATTGACGCACGGCTAAGCTAATCCCTCGTAGTTTCGAGCGCCGGGTCTTCTCTGGGGACGGGGGGTATGGGGACCAAGATCGTCGCCGCCCAACTGGCGACGGCGGCGGGTGTCACGACCGTCATCACGCGGTCGTCGAATCCCGGCAACGTGCTGAAGATCGTGCGATACCTGCAGGCGAACAAGACTACCACCACCACCGCCCTGATGACACCTTCCTCCTCCCGGGTGGCAACTCCTCCCGCCACCGCCGTCGCGGAAGACCCTCGCCGCCAAGTCGACGAGGGCCCGCTTTCCCACTGGGCGGCATCGCTATCCCTAGCGGACGCGAACGCGGGCATGAAGGAGGGGCAGGGGCAGAGGCAGGAGCCGCCGCCGCTGCACACGCGGTTCCTGCCGCTCGACCAGCCGATGCGCGACCGCTACTTCTGGCTGCTGCACGGCCTCGCGCCGCGGGGCACCGTGTACATCGACCGGGGCGCGCACCACGCGCTCGCCGACAAGGCGGGGCTGCTGCCCGTCGGCGTGCTCGACGTCGAGGGCAGCTTCGCGCAGCAGGAGGCCGTGCGGCTCGTCGTCGTGGACCGCCGGTCCGGGTCCGGGTCCGGGTCTAACGAAGAAAACGGCGGCGGCGGCGGCGGCGGCGGCGAGAAGCCCTGCTGGGAGGGCACCCCCGTCGAGGTCGGCCGCGCCCTCGTCAACTACGCCGCCCCCGAGATCGCCCGCATCAAGGGCCACCGCAGCAGCCAGATCGGCGCGCTGCTCGGCTACGCCGACACCGAGTACGTCGCCTACCGCGAGAACATCAGCCTGTTCCGCCGCGAGAGCCGCCCGGCGTCCCCGGCCCCGGCCCTGGCCCCGGCCCCGGACGCGACCGCCGCGTAGGCTCTGGATAACGGCGGCGTTGCCGGGTACGAGGCCGGGTCCGCCAAGGGATGGAGCACTTACGTAGACGGCTACGGTTAAAATATGAAGGCATAGGAGAGGGGGGTAGGTGGGCGTTCAGGGGATTATAAAAAGGAGACGGTCAACTAGAATGTGATTTTCTACGGGTGTATAGAGAAGCGCAATACATCAGGTTATACTTTTTCGGATTCTTAGAGCTCGGCCGTGAGCAAGCCACTATTCAGTATTCAATACGAGGCAGGAGCAGTTCGCTTCTCATGAACCACCAAAAGCATCTGGACGGGACCGATACACGAAGCCCTAGTTCCGTCACCGTAGACACCGTGCCAACTCTCGCTTCAGAGAAGAATGGTGATGGCCCGGTAGGTCCGTGGTGAGGGGCTTTCTTCTATAACTAGAGAAAAGGAACGGGAATCTTCTAGTTACAAGGACTTTTTCGTGCGGCCGCTCATGCGCTGATCCTATAAGAGAGCCGGCATGTCTCATTCAGGGGCGCATCTGCGCTGCTTGCAGCCTGCGCGGCCCAGAAGCAAGGAGCTGGTTAACAGCTTGAGGAGGTTTCACGATGTAGGATCCCCGAAATGTCGATAAATCTTTTCGATTTAAAATCAACTGATTCTCCCTAGAACGCCGCTGATGCTATTGTTCCAAAACTCCGTACTCCTAGCCCACAAAGTGCATTACCCATCCATAGTTTTCCGGCGTCGGGTATTCAACCCGTAAAGAGGGTATCCTCGTCCCTTAGATATTCGCCTGCGAAAAGACAACGTCAGTAATACAGTGATGACATAACGCCGCAAGGGTAATTACCGCAGTCGGCTTGCCGAAAGCAAACTATGCCTGTGGGGTCCAGTCTTCGCGCCTCGGCCGTACTCCGCCTGTTATATGTTAACCTCATGCTCCAATTCGAAAGACTGCTTCCTAGAGCCTTCCATATTGCAGTCCAATGGAAGAAGTCATTATATATATAAAAATGAGGCATTGATACGTACTATAAATACGTCAGCATTAGCATCTACGACAGACGATAGCCAGAGCCAGAAACAGAGCGCAAAAAACAAGTACGTACCGCTGTGACGCCAAAGCCGAGCGGCTTATCGTCCATGCTGAGGACCACGACGCCCTGGTGCTCGGGCGTATCCTCGGTGAAACGGCCGACGTGGGCCTTGACGACGTTGCCGCCGTACAGGAAGGGCATCTCGCCGTTGCTGCGGATCCAGATCTTGTAGCGCGCGTGCTCGGCGAGGATGGGTAGCGCGGTTATGTGGAGGCGGAATTTGCCGCTCTTGGTGAATCGCCCTATCAGACCGCATGTCAGCTGCTGAAATGCTGAGGTTCAACCTGATATGCGACCAAGGGGCAGGTGGCCGGGGTGGGGCTCCGGGACAGAAATCGTACCTAGGCAGACCCCTAAGGAGCTCAGGTTGTCTCTGGCGACGGACGTCGCGAGGTTCGCGATGGATAATAATACGTAGTATACGCGGTCTTTGTGCAGGCGAAAGACGTATCTGTCGGCGTCGGGCGAGTCGTCCAGGGGCGCGATCAGGTTCTTCAGACTCGCGCCGGTATAGTTGGCGAGCTTGTCGAACAAGGTCTTCGTTTCGGGCTCCGTTAGAGGCCTCATTTTTGCGGAGAGAACCCGAATATTCGCCGTGGAATATAGGGCTTAGGAGGTTAGTCGAATATCGCGACCTCGTCTTCGGCGGTAATTGCCTCTTGTCGCAATGTCGATGTTGAAGGGTTTATATATGAGACGAGCTTCAAAAGCCAGTCGGCAGAAGATAAAAATAAAGTGGATACGACCTGCAGGGCGTGGGGGTGGTCCTTATCGATTGCAAGGGTCCCTCTAAATTTTGTACATAGCCAAGCATACAGCGTACTTCGTAGACATAGTTGCAGCGAAAGAAACAAGTTAAAATCGTTAGTTTCCTGGCAGGTTAACTATAATCATGTCTACGAGGCCCTCCAAAAAGAGAAGGCTCACTCCGCCGCAGTCTGGCGACGAGGACGCGTCTAGTCGGTCGGAGAAGAAGATCCAGAAACAGTTCTTCCAGAATGCCGCCAGTTGGGACTTAGAGCAGGATTATGAGACCAAAGCGAGAAAGGGCAAGAAGAAGGAGAAGGAGAGTAGTCGTCTCCCCATCAGGTTACCAGACGGCCGCCTGCAACAGGTGGCTGCTCCGGCGAGTGACTTGCGGTCTGTGGAGAGCGACGAGGACTGGTTAGAAGACGGTGATGGGGATGTGGCCGATGAGGAGCCTCAGGGGAGAGCGGTCCCTGAGAAGCCGGACGTCCCCGAGCCTCAGCAGATTCTGGAGGCAAAGGAGGAACTCGCCAAGTTAGCCTCGGCCTTGAATGAAAATCCGGAGGAGTCCGTCGGTAACTTCAAGGCCATCGCGAAGATAGGGGAGTCGCACATTCCCGCCATCCAGAAGCTCACCCTGGCGACCCAGTTGGCCGTCTACAAAGACGTCATCCCAGGCTATCGGATACGGCCGATATCAGAAGATGGACCCGGGGAGAAGCTTTCCAAGGAGGTCAGGAAGCTGAGGGCGTATGAGCAATCGCTCGTCTCCAGCTACCAGGCCTACGTGAAGAATCTCGCGAGATACGCCAAGACTGGGAAGCAGCAGGAGAAGGACACCAAGGCCGCCAGAGGACAGAGCATATCGAGTGTCGCCATCACCTGCGCCTGCACGCTCCTGACGTCCGTGCCGCACTTCAACTTCCGCTCGGACCTCATCAAGATATTAGTAGGCAAGCTGAGCACGAGGCGGGTGGACGACGACTTCAACAAGTGCCTCCGGGCGCTCGAGACGCTGTTCCACGAAGACGAAGAGGGCCGGCCGGCCATGGAAGCGGTGTCGCTGCTCTCCAAGATGATGAGGGCGCGGGAGTACGAGGTCGACGAGAGCGTCGTCAACCTGTTCCTCCACCTGCGGCTGCTCTCCGAGTTCGCGGGCAAGGCGTCCAGGGACACGGTCGAGCACGCCGACGGAGCCGGCAGGAAGCCGTCCAACAAGGCGGCGAAGCGGGAGTTCCGCACGAAGCGCAGGCGCAAGGAGTTCAAGGAGCAGAAGGCGCTGCAGAAGGATCTGGCGCAGGCCGACGCCGTCGTGGGCCACGAGGAGCGCGACCGCATGCAGTCGGAGACGCTGAAGCTCGTCTTCGCCACCTACTTCCGCATCCTGAAGCTGCGGCAGCCCCATCTCATGGGCGCCGTGCTCGAGGGCCTCGCCAAGTACGCCCACCTCATCAACCAGGACTTCTTCGGCGACCTGCTCGAGGCCCTCAAGGACCTGATCCGGCACAGCGACGCCGCCGCCGAGGGGGGGGAGGAGGCAGTGGAAGGTGCTACCGCCGATGACGAAGACGACGGCGACCCGCCCGTCCGCAACCCCTCCCGCGAGGCCCTGCTCTGCACCGTGACGGCCTTCGCCCTGCTCGCGGGCCAGGACGCGCACAACGCGCGCTCGGACCTGCACCTCGACCTGTCCTTCTTCACCACGCACCTATACCAGACGCTGCTCCCGCTCTCGTTGAACCCGGACCTGGAGCTCGGCGCCAGGTCGCTGCGCCTGCCGGACCCGAACGCCCCCAGCGCGCCCCATCACCCATCCACCACAACCACCACCACCAGCGCCGGCAACAAGGTGAACCTGCAGACGACGACGGTCCTCCTGGTGCGGTGCCTGACGGCGGCGCTGCTGCCGGCGTGGAACGCGCGGTCGGTGCCGCCGCTGCGGCTGGCGTCGTTCACGAAGCAGCTCATGACGGCGGCGCTGCAGGTGCCGGAGCGGTCGGCGCAGGCGCTGCTGGCGCTGCTGGCCGACGTGGGCGGCCAGCACGGCCGCAGGGTCGCCGCGCTCTGGCACACCGAGGAGCGCAGGGGCGACGGCGCCTTCAACCCGCTGAGCGCCAGCGTCGAGGGTGCCAACCCCTTCGCCGCCACCGTCTGGGAGGGCGAGATCCTGCGCCGCCACTACTGCCCCAAGGTCCGCGAGGGCTTGAGGCTCGTCGAGAGGAGCATGCTCCAGAAGTAGATCGAACGCGGAAGATGAAAACTAGTAATAATGGTGATGATGCATCAGGGTCAATTGGAAATCTTTTGAGGCTGTATGCCGAGGTGGCGAGGCGTAGACGGAATGCAGCGAGTCGTAAGCACCATTGTGTTAGAATGGAACTCGATAGGGTCACGATACCTCGGTGTGTCGACCCTCCCAATAATGAGACGCAATCGCGAGGCACTCAAGTCACCAAGGCCCTCTGCGTATGCCTTCGTTGTTTACATCCTATCTGGGAAACCTTCGTACCAACATCCATCGTGAATCATTAGTCTATGTACACAATCCCGTTTCGCATATCCCTCATTCATGGTCTGATTACTCGTACAAATTTTGCGGACGCCAAATCCGAAAGGTATGCCCTTCTTCTAGACGCCTATGGTTGTGCAGCTGTCGGCTTGCAACCCTTGGGTGTCTATAATATGGCACTAACAGCTGACTGCCCTGCATCCTTAGGATGCATGTATTTCGGTTCAAGGAGAACAAGTCGCTCCAGAGGATTCTGCCCGAGGTATCCGGTCGAAGAAACGGCAAATGTATTCCCCTAGCTGCTCCTCGAACGTATCTTTACCAACGAGCGTGTGATTGTTATTCGCAAGTCCACGGCATGTGTTGGTCGTGCAACTTAAGCATACGGGCTGAAAATTAGGAAAAGAAAGAGAAAAACGGGGGTGCGGGTACAATACATTTCGTGTGCGTCTCGATCGCCAGAAGTCCAGCAGAATTAGGGCTTACACAAGATCGAATATGCCCAGATGTTTGATTGCCTATCAAGGGCCCCTTCATCGTTGTCTGCGATGATGAGCCACGATCATGGGGGGCGAGTCGAGATAGTCGGATCAAAAATACTGGTGCACTACTGCATCCGTAGTGTGTTAGTGTCCATAGGTCTTAGACGAACATCATCTCTGTTTCATTGATAAACCGCGAAAGTTATGCTTGTGCTTCCTCTCGCCGTTCTGTATGCGTCCGTCCATATCTGCAGCCGAATGATGGTTGATTCCATGTGATGGCAATTGACCGGGGGAGTCAGCGACTTAGGATGACAAGTATCCAAGTCAGGACAAGTACTATGACAGACCAAGGAAAAGGTGACAATCGAAGATAGACGGGACATAAGAGCGGCTTGATGCTCGACAATACAGCTCAAGGGAGTTGCATGGCTAGATGCGATACACTAACTCAGGTAGTGGTGAGTATGGAATCAAGGCTGGTGTGGAGACTTGGCCTGCGTCGACGATGAAGAAGAAAAGAGAGACAGATGTATATGAAATTCGCCAGCACCTTCGGTTCGAGCCGGCACGTGAAAACGGCCTCGAAAGAGAAATGGCAGTATAGACTGCAGGCTGAGGCAGGACCAAAATGGGTGAAGCCCTAAGTGACCTAACTCGCCCACCGGGAGCTACCCAAACCTCGGCCTCTCGATATACCACTCGCCACAGTACGGTCCGCGGAGGCTGCCGCTTCTTGTCGTCCCCGTTCGCTGTGGTCCGACCGATCCATAGGTGTCTCGTTTCCGGTGTTCCATCTCGAATGAGCGAGGCCTCTTATAGGTCTTGAATTATTGGTGATGGGTGACGGTCCCACGTCTTCCATGGACACATCTTCTTGGTAATTACCAGAGTCACCCGGCATGGGCTGGATACCTTGTCGAACAGCGAAAGGTGTTGTAGAGGGCGTTGGAACGGCGTTGGCCGTTTGGGTGCTAGTGACCTGGTTGCCTGACTGGTAAGCCTCTGAAAAATCCATAAGGTCATCGTCTTCGGGCTGCACAGTGGTGTGATTCTGTTGCTGCACTCGGGTAGGCTGCAACATCTGAGCAGGTTGCTGGCCAGACACCGCGATCCCCATTCTCGGGCGCTTTGCATCCTCGCCCTTTCCCTCTGAAGCTGAGCGTTTAACTGGGCTGCGGCGATTGGTCACATCCGACATAGGCGTTTGTACGATAGTAGAAGGGCCGCGGGTGTTTACTGTGGCTACTGTGGTATGTCGTGGCATATTCGAGTGTTGAGAAAGGCGCTCGTCTGAGGTAGGATCCCTCCCTACCGAAGGGGAAGTAGCAAGGGCACCCCACCAGCCATGGGGATGATTGCCCTCGGTGAACTGGGCTTGCCTATGGCCTGACGGGTCGCCGGATTGGAGGGAGACATTTCTACTACTAGAGGGAGCAGCTCCTCTTCCAACTTGGACGTTCTGGTGTCCTCGAGAATTCGTCTGGTAGTTGCTCTGCAGCCTGGAAGAAGTAGAGGTTCCTCGACCGGTTTGCATTTGCTGTGTGTTGCGGGCTAAACCCATACCAGATGCCTGTTGCATACCGACACGGCCTCTTCTGCTAGGTCGTTGAGATTGTGAGAACTCCTCTCGAAGCTGCTTGGCTGCGTTCAAATCGCCCTTTCCGAACATCTTGAATAGTTACAATAACACTCAGGTTGTTATAGAATAGGTTCTTGATAGGGTTGAGGATGATGTGTCGTTGACTGGCTCAGTAGATACTTCCGGTTCCACGTATTGAAGTAGTCTTAACTGTTCCTTATGATCAAAGGGATGTGGGTGAGGATATTGCTCGACTTAAGTGTTTCTGCGAGGCAAAGCTTTAGGGAGCCGAGCCCAGTTTCTTCCACAAGCAATGTACACCTCGTCGTAATATGCGTCCGTTTATCTTGTTGCCTGGTTGCGTAGGAGTCGACTCTCTCGACGTAAAGAAGTTTCTTCTCTTATTATTGGCCGGAAGTGGATGTATGTGATTTGATATCCTACTACACATCAACACTCAAAGGGTGCTTTGTGATGTCGGTTGAGTTTCTGGCGGCTTGTCGGTCCTGAAAGTTATCTATGCCCGATGTATGTCTGGGAATAAGACACCACGTTTGAACTACTATTTTGGTAAGTAAGAAGAGCCAAATAGACTTGGCTATGATTTGATGACATGGGAGACTTGAATTTGTCGCTTGGGTCGGAGGAAGGGGGAAGGTCCCGGTGTGATCGGTGAAATATTGCAAAATATATTCGCAATTTCCTCAGCCCTGGTGGCTTCCGCACGTCACTTTGCTAATGCAAAAGCGAGTACGTGGAGTAATCTTGCAGGCAGAAGAGCATCTATGTGAGTGACGATACGAATGTTGAAAGGTGAGGGCAGTGTAGTCCCCATAGGCAGGTACGCACTTAGGTATAAAGGAAGGCGTCGTGAAGGGAACTACAAAAGCACTCCTGTCCCTCCTGTGTCTCCTGGGGTAGGAAAGGCTCATGCTCCTTCCCATTCGGTATGGCAATTGCAGTTAGCATCTTGAACTGGTGAACCTGCTGAGGCGTCCCCCCTGGAATATACTGATGGTGATTCGTGCACACTGCCTTCTATATTAACACCTATTGGACTTGAAGAACTTGTATGCAAATTTTCGGATGCGTTTTGAGCCCTGCAAGTGACGGCAGAGGTCACCTCGGCACGTCACCAACGAATTTCCCGCTACCTGTATTCTTACCTTACAGATTGCTATATAGGACACTGACCATCTAACTGGTATAAGAGATGAGCAGCGCTGCATACATACAATATCATCTGTATTATCGCCTCGTGACGGCCTGACTATGTGGAACACCAAACCGGATGGTGGTAGACTCGGACAACATTTGAGAATAGGAGTCACTCTTAGTTATGCTACTTGTCCCGTACTGGAGTATTGTACCTTCTCAACTCCTATTCCAAGCTCGAGGGGGAAAATACGAGGGTAACGAATCTCTATTTATGTACGAGCTGTCTGCTTCTTAGCACCTATCGTGGTTTCTATAGTGTTGATTTTCGTCTGCCGGTACTCAGCTTGCCCTGCCTCGCCCAGCCACTGTATTTCAATGACTGGGACATGCTCTCGGACAAATTCGACCAAAGGCTTCGAATTTGGTGCGTTTTCGTGCAGCCCGATGCAAGACACGCGAGGGATGCCTAGTGATTCGGATAGACGCTCTTCACAAGCCTTCGAAAATCCAACTAGCCGGACGGGTATTTGCAGTGGATGTGCCTTTGAAGCTGCCGCTACCATCTGAGGTAGATGACTGTTAAAGACATTCGGCTGTCCGGAGCGGGCCACAAAAATAACTGAGTAGAAGCAGTGTGGAGAGCCCTTTTTCGTTGGTTCCTCTTCTGATGGAGCCTCGGCACAATCCCTTGCGGCTGTTGCTTCCTGTAGACGGCGAGTAACAGTAGATAGGCCGACGTCCACATACGACCGCAGCTCCGGAGCCGGCGGAGTTGGAAGTTGCGAACTCGCTGTAGTTGACTCTTTGCGCTTCCGTTTCTTATCCCGTCGGCCTTTAGACGCGGTGGCATTCTGCGTCCTGTATTGGCCCAGAGGAGCAAGTAAACTGGATTATGATTAGGCTCTAGTCATTCCAGAAAATTAGAGGCAGCCGATCTCGTCCAGACATCGTGGAACTGGCTTGTTGGCGTCAAAATATCTTGCATCCATGAAACTGCTGTAACTTACGTGCACAAAAGATCTAATATCGTATCTTGATCCTCGAGCACTACTTGAGGCCTATGATGATGATGTCTATTAGCAAGTGCTTCACCTAGATATACCCGCTCACAAGCCTACCACGAGACCGTCGAAAACGGCGTATCTAACTGGTATAGTAGTCTCTTCTTCCTATCCATCTTCTGGGCTACTGTGCCTAAGTTAACACTGCAGAGGTGGTTTCTGAAGTCTGCGCAAGGTGACCAATGCTTTTCCACTGATAAATGTTTCGTCGACGGTGCGTCACCTAGCCGAAGTACACGTATATGCGTTTCATATGAATCTTCTGACGCTCTTTCGAGGGCTTTGCCGCAATAAGCTGTACAAATATAATGTCTCCGGGACTTCTATGTCAATCCGAGGCTCGTAAGTAAAACCAGCACTGCAGAAGCCAAGATTATTAGGGAGCTAAGCTTAGCATATGGGTATGTGGTCATAGCTCTTACCAAGGACCCATCCACTTTCTGGTGCTGGGGTTTTCACCAGTTTCAGTTCCCAAGAATTAGGTAAAAGATTATTGAAAACCATGTTTCAGCTTGAGCTTATTCTAATTAATAGAACAATGACGTCGTCGTTT
Source organism: Monosporascus sp. 5C6A (assembly GCA_004155035.1). Classification (NCBI taxonomy): domain Eukaryota; kingdom Fungi; phylum Ascomycota; class Sordariomycetes; order Xylariales; genus Monosporascus; species Monosporascus sp. 5C6A. Next base: position 205,928 of record QJOB01000075.1, on the reverse strand, counting down.
TTGAAAGGGCAACTGGGGAGCACCCTAGGGAGACTCCGTATTGAAAAACGAGCTCAGCAGCCCATGCTTATTATTCTCTACGTATAGGGGTTTGGGCCTGGAACATGTAATAATCTGTTGATGCCTTTTTATTTGGAAAAGCGTAATGTTTACTTAAAGCGCAAGAAAGGCGTACTGTAGCTATGAGCTTGAACTGCGTACTCTGAGGTAAGTGGCATTTGGAGCTTAAGCAGGGCGTAGTGGATCTCGGCTGTTAAGCTTAGAGGGGCTGGAAGTCTTGCCCCACGTATCATATTCGTGGATTCGCATGCCTGTCCTCCCCTATATTAGGAGGCTCTGCGGAGAGGAAGGGAGGTCTCGGTTCTTCATACCTAGTAGGTATATGTATGCACCCATGACGCCAACCTAAGCTGCTTGATTTGAGCCGCCGATCCTAAAAGAAGTTGGAGCTCAGACTAGGAGGGAAATTAACCACACAATGATGAGGAGTTAGTGCGCAGAAAGCTCTGGCTATCCTATCCTGGGCGGCTCCTTTATCTTATTTTATAGGGTTGAAAGCAATGAGATACTGTAGTCTATGTATGTATTGAGAGGATCTATGATAGTTACGTAGGTAACCGAAATCGGATCTATGGGATGCGGACCTGGAACAGCCACTATAGCCTACTTTGCATACATTCCATATCTTCACATGCACTTGGTCTGCACCGGGGTCAGGCATTCAACATCTAACGTGCATAGTAGGCGGACTCTTTGATCTCTTAAGCAAGTAGGTAAGTACCTAGCGTGCCTAGGTAGGCATTTCTCGAACCCACAGCTACCGGAACCAAGTATTCTCGACTCCACCAACTAACCAGACCAACACCATCGCAGCCGGGATCTACCGGCCTTTACGCTGGAAAACCTAAATTGGCCTATCCTATATGGAGGCCCAGTTGAATCTGAAAGTTTATATCGCTACCCGTTACTAGTTTCAGATCGAGTGCCTCTGAGTCACTCTCGACCAAGAGCGCCAGTGAATCCAAAGCCCATTAGGTAGGTACTTGTAGGTGCGTAAGGTACAAGGATAATAAATGCCTGTGTTGCAAGGCGCGGATGTGCCTTGCCTTGCCCCTCCACTCATCAATCTCAAATCAATAGCAAGTCCATTCCAACTTTCTTTATCGCCAGTCCTGAGTGCACTCTTACTTTGCCCGCCACTGATCAGAGTCAAGTGACGATCTCTTACAGAGCTCTACTTCTATTCATTCACCCTGCTACTACCACCTGCATTCCTCCTCGCGTACTCTAAATAGCCTTATTCAGTTATAAAGGTGTACACGAACTCTCAGCCCCGGGTAGCTGCTGGTTGAATCTGCCTACTTCTCAGCCAAAACCTACATATCCACCTTGGCCATTTACGCACACACACGTCAGGCTACAGGCCACAACCACTGCCGCCTCCTCATCAGGCTATTTTAGAGTGTGTGCGAGAGAGAGAGAGAGAGAGAGAGGCTTCCCTAAATAACAAGCCTGTAGGTACCTGCCTGAGCGAACCACATTTGCCCCACCCTCACTTAGCACCAAACTCTCCACCCCCTTGTCACCTCCAAGAAAAAAGTACCGAAGAGCTTCCCCAAGAGCCCACTTGCCTGCATCGTCTCGCAAATCATCAAAGCTACCTTGTCTCCATTAACATAGTTCGTCTCTTTTTGGCAACCCTAAGAAACGAGCTACAGCCTCCCAAGGCGTTGAGAGCAAATACCAATCTCTTTCTCGGCGTTGGTGTACCTTTGTCTGCAGGTTTATTACTTTTATTTCTTTTCCATTCTGCTCTTCCGGAACCTACCCCGCATATATCAACCGACTCAGATGCTGATTCTGGGGTCTGGTAGCCGCCGAGACTTCTCGCGCGAACCTCTTAAGACTTGCCTGGACCTCCAGCATTCTCGCCCCTACCATTTGCAACAAAAGCCAGATGGACCAGGATTCAAGATCTTCCGAGTCGCGAGAACGAGCCCTCTCTTCTGAGCCGAGCTCCACGCGGCCCAACCCTTTCTACGACGACCAGAACGATCTGTCTTCCAGAAAACGTCGTCGGACTTCCCATTCGCTTTCCCGTAGCAGATCCGTTGATACAGTAAGATCCCAGGACGACACAGGCCCCTCTCCCAGTATTTCAGATTCCAACATGAACATCGACACCCCGGACCCTGAGTCGGAGCCTGTGCTCCCGAGCACCCCGGCCAAACCTGAGCATCCTGCTGAACCCGTCTCGAGCCGCGTCACTCTTACTCTGAGAAATCCGGACAGCCTCAAGGCCACGCCCGGATCTCCCGATTCGCCCATACCTGCGAAATTTCGGTCGGATAATGTCAAGGCTGGCGTCGAGGAGGAAGCAGCAAATATGACAAAAGAGGTCACACAGTCCGCGGGGCCCCAGGTATCCGCCCCAGCGAGTCCCGAAGTGCCCGTCGTATCCATTGAAGACGATGACGAAGAGACCGAGGTCACCATAGAAGACCCAGAACGGATGCAGTTCGATGACATGCAGGCAGCGCGGCTTCTTGCCCATCTGTCAGACTTCCCTTACCGCGGCGCAACGGAAGCAGCCCATGATACCCTTCGCCGCCTCATTCATTTTTTTCAACATGGTATGTGTACAGCCTCGCCCCCGAAAGTGAAAACGCCTCTAATTCGTCCTTAAGAGTCTGTAGAATTCCTCGACGTTGTCAGAAGTCTTCATGCCTGGATAGATAAGATATCGAAATATGCGCATGCCGAGTTCTACCCGGTCGTCATGGAGGCGTATTCAGAGAATCGACAGTTCTGGCAGATGTTGCCCGAGCTATTTGTACACATAGTTAAGGGGCAAGCACACGATTCCCAGGATGGTCTGATCGACCCACCTAATTTTCGTTCCCGGATTAGACCTGGCCGTGCGAGAGGCAGTGGCGATATTCTCCGCCAACTATACCACGCAACCGCGAAGCTGGCAGGGTTCATGGTTGCTGTCGACTGCCGCACTTTGAGTAGCGCCGTGGCACCTGAGCAACAATCCGACCTCGAGTTCCTATCCCCAGGGTTCATTTCTTTTCTGGTAACTGTCACATGGGACGACAGTCTGCCTGGCGGATGCACCTTAGATGTTCATGAGGACGCTCTGAGACTGTTCGACGCATTCCAACCCGGGCCCGGTGGAGTTCTGGCAGACGTCAACCGGCTTCTCGAACTCCAGACAAGCCTACTGGACCGCTCCCCGAGGAAGGTGATTGATCTCCTTCAAAGGAGCTCGAAACTGGCGTATAACGTCATGTTGCACATATGTCAGAGGCCATCATATCCCGCTTCAACCCCCCTTGGTATTGCCGCTCGCTTGAGGAAGAACCTGGAATGTGGGCTTAGATTTTTCAATATTGCCTCCACCATCTTGGGTGTGGTTGTCGACAAGTCGAGTAATAATCTCTCACCCGATCAGACCCCCCAGCTTTTACACTCTCTCAGCGCTGTCCTTACCACGATACTCAGGAGCGGTGCAGAAGGCGATCACGCCGAAGCTAGGGCCCTTCTCCAAGATCACCGCAGAACACATCCTGAGATCTCATCAGGTTTCACGGCCGAGGCCATTCCTCACGAGTGGCGCCTGGCAATCCTGGGCAAACTGATGAGATCACAGCAGATACAGCTACGTGTCGCGGCAGCATCTTACATGTGTAACGATTTGGTTAATCTATGGAAGCGTTACTCGGACGGTCTGGAACGGGGCGAAAGCGATAGTGATTCACGGCTAGGGTTCCTTCGTTACTTCTCGAGTTACCTTGTGAGTATCGGTATCATCGATTACATCTTGGGCCCTACCTGCCACCCGGAGATTACTGCTGAGAGTGCCAACATTATCGGCTTCTTGGTAGTCACCCAGACATACGTTACAGCACATACGGATCTATGGTGGCAAACGGTCACATCCACACAGGACCCCAGAATTTCCGATGCCCTGGTACGAATGATTGTAAAAATACTGCACCTCTTCCCCGACCCGGAACCCATCTGCTACATGTGCGAGAAGCTGGACAGTCTTCCAATCGATGCCTTCAATGCTTCCATGCGAGAGTTCTGCGATAAGATCATAGTAACGTGGCAGACGAAATTCAGCGTGCATCAGCCGATGTTCCCTACCATCCTGTACAAGCTCTTTGTTCGGCTGCTTCAGGAGTCTTCTGCTTACGGACCGCAATGCTCTATCGCGTTTCCAGATATCCAACCCTATGCCGTGAGCAAGCTTAAGGACATCCTTCACTATGGAAACAACCCATCGGCACGTGAAGAGATGTTCTTGAATTGCGTCCATGACATCGCAAATAAGTCTCGAACGACCTCTGGTAGCTTCCAAGCTCTGTGTCTGCTGATGGGCCCGACCCTGCAGCTGCCGCTGTTGGTTACTAGACACGACTTCGCGAGACTGCTCGTCGAGGACCTTGTCTCCACCACCACGGCCGCGAATGCAATTGGATTTTCTCCCGTCTATGCGCACCCTGTCAATGCGGCCCGTCGTAGGTACATATCTAGGCTAATCGTGGATTACGGGTCCACGATCGACTCTGAACTTGGTCAACGCCTATGGGATCTACTGGTAGGCACCCGTGTGACCTGCAAAGATGACCGGAGAGTCGGCTGGGAAGACCTGATTGCTGTGCTCCAGAAAACCCGGATGGACAACCCATTCCTGCAGACCTGCATGCGGGAATATTTGCCAAGGCTGCCCCCGTCCTGTTACTGCGCTGGTTCTCTCGAATTTGTAAGGGAAGCCATTGTACCGCTCGCAAACGAACCGAATGGGCTTATTCTCGACGACGAGGAGAGTTTGCGGTCTGCCGGACTGGAGCTTCTTTGGCAGATGATTTTGACTGCCCCTCCCCGGACCATCGAAGACCGCGCAATGGCTACACTTGTCAACGAGATATATGTGGACAGCAAGTCGATATTATCTTTTCCTCTGCACCGCGCGCGGGAGGTACATTTTTCCCTCGTCAGGCGATGTATGCAGCAGTTGAGATCGTCTGCGGAGAAATTGAAGACTTTCAGCGATGGTACAGTGAGCGGCGACGATGAACCAATGGTTATCGTGGCCACCGATGAACAGCAGCAACAGCAGGAACTGCGATTCACAAGGTCGTTGCAAGTGCTTAAGACGCTCTTAAGGACTGTACAGAGTAGGTCGCATTTTGCGGCTCCTGATTTGAGGTCTCTCATGTTACAGAATCCCAGCTCTATCGAAGGGGAACCAGCCGACCTGAAATACCAGTCCTTCAGCGGCGACGAGCAAAGCCCCGTGAAGCCCTTGAGCATAGGTCTTCGGAACACTGTGGCATGCCTGCTCACAAGTATCCGGGAAGCTACCGGATTCGATAACTACCGACTGTATTATCGGGGCCAGCCCTTGACTCCGTCGGAAACCGAAATCTGCAAGACTCTTGAGGATCTTGACATCCGCAATGGGCTGATCCTGGTCAAGAAGGAGCTTGGGGGGGCTTCTTCCCCTGTGCGCATCAAGCCAGGTGCTTCACCATTAGATATCGAGATCCTGAGCCATTTCGGTGATCTGTGGGAGTACCTGAGCATGGAAGAGGCTTTAGCGGGAGAGGTAATGCCTGTTGGCTGTCATATGTGTACCATATCAACAATAAAAGTGCTAACATTCGTTCCAGATATACCAGTTCCTGGTCAAGCTCCCAGCCGACGAGTCCATTCTAGCGGTATTTGATGATCACACGAAGACCTACCGGGATGTTTTCCCCTCGGGGCAACCTTTCAAGTGCTTGTATGCTCTACATGCTCTACGCGAATACCTCAGCACCCGGAGGCTCAAAAACAGCGTGTCTCAAGGTTCCGGGCAGAATAGTCAGAAGCAGAGGGAATCAGCGACAGCGGACCAGGAAGATGCTCTCGTTAAGGCTATGTCTTTGATAATTGTGGCAATCTGTGACCCGGATCTGATTAATCGTTGCTCTAGCGAGGGTATGCGGATGACGTTGAGTTTTCAACTAGTGGAGAACTACGTGCAACTCCTGAAAGGTATGGTCGTATTCTCTTAAAACACGATATCTACCGGGCTAACCGGATGTAGAATCAATAGGGATTCCTTCAATCGCTCAGTTGCTCAATTCCGGTCTTCAACAACGGCTGTTGGAAATATTGATAGGCACGGTAACAGCACACCCGAGCCAGCCTAGCCTTGAGCTCATTCATCGCTCCTTCGAAGCAATGCTCGAATCCTGCGCAAAAAGTGACGAGTTCTGGATGAGCTTTAAGAGCAGCGCCGAAGTTTCAAATGTCACCAAAAGCCTCCTGCTTGCCCATCCTAGCCCACTCGTCCGGAGAAGTATTTTGAAGCTTATCAGCAGCAAGACTTTCTACAATCACGGCCCCTCTGGCGTGCGCGCGGTCGACTTCGCCGAGATGTTTTGGCCCACAGTTTGGGAACTTCTTCCTCAAGCGGTAGCCGAACCATCCAAATCTGAAGAGGTGTTGAGTTTATGCCTACAGCTTCTCAGAAAGCTAGTTGAAGCAGATTCCCCTCGAGTTGACCTACCGGCTTGCTTAGTAGAGTGCGGCGAGCTCCTTATGTCGCACACGTCTACAGAGGATATTGCGCATCCAGAGAGGGTTGACGTCGTAGCACATGGCCTGATCGCGATACTATTTCACGCCATCAGGTACACATGCGCACAGGGCAAAAGGATGCGATTTCCTTCGAACTTTCCCAGAAAGCTACTAACCCGGCATCTTTTCCCTCCCGAGGAAGAGAATGGGCCTCTAATACCGGCAGCAGTTCTGCATCCCCCATCCCGTAACATGCTGTATGAGATCATCTTTGCGCTCGTCAAGAGTGATTCGGCACAGCTAACGGGCTTACTTCACGACCTGAAGGCGTTAACGCCGTACCGCTTGGCAGAGGATGAAGAGCCTTATATTTATGAGCTTCCCCAGTTCTTTGACCGATCCAAAGCTATCCGGTCCCCGTGCGGTTACCCTGGCCTCCGCAATCTCTCAAATACGTGTTACTTGAACTCCCTCTTCACGCAGCTCTTCATGAACGTCAGCTTTCGCCGCTTTATGCTCAACGTTCCCGTTTCAAACCCGGAGGCGTACCACCTCCTAGGCGAAACCCGATCCCTCTTCGCTGCTCTCCAGGATAGTCGCAGGCGCTTCGTAGACCCGCAGCTGTGTGTGAGCCAGATCGTGACCTATGACGAGTCTCCTATCGACATACACAATCAAATGGATGTTGACGAGTTCTACAACCTACTCTTTGACCGGTGGGAATCACAGATGTCTTCAGACCGCGCGAAAAAGAAGCTTCGGTCGTATTACGGAGGACACCTTGTCCAGCAGGTGAAGTCCAAGGAATGTGAACATATTTCCGAGCGTATCGAACCCTTCTCCGCCATCCAATGCGATATAAAAGGCAAGACGACACTTGAAGAAAGTCTTCAAGCATACGTGGACGGCGAGATAATGGAAGGAGGTGAGATGCTCCACATGCCAATTCCGTCTATTATTGGACTGACCCGGGCGCAGAGAACAAGTATAAATGCTCCGACTGCGACAGACATGTAGATGCAGTCAAGAGGTAAGTGACGCATCAGCTAATATCGCTTGTTGGAAGTAGAGCATTAACACTGCATGTAGAGCATGCCTCAAGGACCTTCCCGATAACCTGATCTTCCACCTGAAGAGATTCGATTTTAATCTCAAGACCATGCAACGGAGCAAGATCAACGATTATTTCGCCTTCCCCGCGAAAATTGACATGCAACCATACACCATTGAGCATCTCAGCGGGGCCGCCAGCAGTGAACCCGATATCTTTGAGCTCGTCGGCGTCCTCGTGCACTCTGGCACGGCGGAAACGGGTCACTACTACTCTTTCATCCGCGAGCGACCAATTCTGAACGACAGAGAGTCCTGGGTTGAATTCAATGACGACCTCGTGGGGCCGTGGGATCCCTCGATGATGGAAGGTGCCTGTTTTGGCGGAACCGAATTCCGAGCCCAATTTGATGGAAGCGGAACCTATGAAAGGGTATACAGCGCATATATGCTTTTTTATCAAAGATCGTCTGCCCTCGACAGAGAGAAAGGGCTCTTGCGGGACTCAGGTCAATCAGGACCTCTGCGCTGCGACCTTCCTCCCGCCTTAGAAGCTCAAGTCAAGGCGGAAAACTGGGGAATCGTTCAACGCCATTGTCTGCACGATCAGAGCCATATACCCTTTGTGCACAGGGTCCTCTCTCATGTGTGGGGGACCGAATGTCCCCAAGACCACAAAATGCAGAATCTTGCGATGTTTGTTGGACTCGGCCACCTCGACCAGGTCGCATCCCGAGCCAAGGAGCTTCCGGACCACGACCTCCTGAGGAGCCTTCTGAATTTTGCCTGTCAGCGATGCCATCGATGTTGTGTTGCCTTCTTCGACTATTTCAGTTTCCGACCTGAAGCTTTACGGAACCTGCTTCAGAAGAATCCCGAGACATCTGTCCGTCAGGAGACAGCGCATATGCTCATCCACGCGCTGAACAGTATCAAAGCCCACTTTCCAGAAGAGTATGGCGTTGGTAAAGATGCGGAGACTCGTAGACTGGCGGCTCCAGAGGAAACTGTCATCATGCAGGCCGTGGAACTGTTCTTAAAGTTATGGGAAACGTTCCATAACTCGCTACGCGCTTGGCCGGAGTACTTCGGAACTCTGACGGCCTTTGCTCAACTTGGTCAACCTGAGGCAGCAGCGCTTCTGGAATGTGATTTTCTTGCCAAGGCGCTTATGATCATATCGGCAGACCCGAGTTTTGAGCTTCCATTCCAGTACGCGAAGATGCTTACCGCAATGGCCAGGAGAGTGGCTACAAGGCCGCCGAATTATGAGAATATTATCAACTTGATTGATGCGTTGCTGGATGTCATGGATCCGCAACTCGAACAAGACCTATTCGTTGAGCAACCGGGCGGTCGATTCGCTCTGGCATCGGATGGAACCATTCCATTTGCAGTCCACGAGGTTACCCTCCTTCACAAGGAGTGGAGTAGGAACCATACGGGTATATTTCTGGACAAGTTAATCCAGATCAACCAGAACCCTCTGAAAACAGACTCTATCGTCAGACGTTTGATAGGATTAAGCCCTATCATGGATAGGATGGTCTTCAGGACCCTGAAATGGGGAATCACCGGAGCTCTGGTCGCTTTCCTGGTTTCTCCTTCTCTGCGCGTTGCCGCCACCTACTGCCACAATAGTACTGATGCCAGTCTCGTCCAGCACCTGATACATCATATCACCAGCCAATGCCGAGGGGTACAGAACCCGGAAGGGCGGTCATTCTTCGAGTTTTACAAGGAAACTTTCGAAGGCACGAGGAAAACTGGGGAGTCGAGCGAGTCGATTCATATACAAAGTCTTCAGAACCTCTCGGAGTGGGCCCCGGGGTTACTAGGGTACATTGACCGTACTGTCAGTTATGACGTCGAAGTGTTTCTCCAGGAGAAACTGCTCAAGTACGGCCCTTCGCCGGATTTCGGTAAAAGTGATGGTGGTCTGGCTAGATCTCGGGCAATGGACCAGGCGGCTAGAAAGCTTGCCGTCTCCTGTCTCATGTACCTGAAGGATACGTATGTATCCCCTTCTGCCCAAGCAGCGAGGGACTCGGTCCTTCCCTTGGAAAGGGTGATAAAGGCATGTGAAGTATACTTCAGCCTCCCCCATGATGCGGAAGAGTTTCCAGGGAACGAGTACCAGGAGCTTCGCGATAGTAAGGCGTCTCTGCATCAGCCCATTGGAATAAGTGAAGCAACTGACGTCTTTAAAGCAGTACTAGAACGGATGAGTAGACTGGTTGTCGACGAAATTGAAGAAGACGGTTCTGGTACGTGCAGTGATTCTAGTACGGCTACTCTAGACCATAACTGATAACTTCAAGAATGGGAGAACTCGCCCGGATCATCAGAGCAGATGGATAGCTTAGCGGATCTTAGCATGCAGGTCGAGCGCGAGCTCTACGATGAACACTAAGATTCTGGCTTCCATTCCAGCCGAATTGCACTTGCCTTATGGGAGCATGCTGTGCACACCAGCGTTGTATTTGTGTGCCGAAAGGTTCAAATATCGATAGAGGAGTATTCGGAAATGATGATGGCCCTATCCCTTTTTCTTGCGGATGGCCGCGATGTATGATGACATTAAGATGGCTGGCGTTACTAGGCAAGGTCAAACCGTTCTGTTTTGTAGCTTTCAACACTACTTAACGAGTATGTCGCCTGTGGAGGGCAGGGGTATCACAGCTGTATTATTTACATAGAGGACAGTCCCCGTATGGGAGTGTGGTCGATCACTAGATAGGGACGGGGGCCGGAGGTGAAGGATCACCGGATAGCTCTCGCTTATTTTGTTTCGAGTACCGATGGTATGATACTCGACTCCCCGTCGGCACAGATACGACTAGGCTTTCCTTTGATGTGGTAGTGACATTAGTCACCATCCATGGCAGTGAGATGAGAGTGTGAGAGCATCGTTCTTAGTAGGGAAAGCCTTAGGTATGGTACTCTCCGCTGTCACTTTTGCTCCTGTGTGGTCAACTATTGGGGGTTCCATCTGAGGTCCATATTGACGTAGCCCTTGTCTAATGTCTCAGAACATTCTCGGAGGTGGTCATGGGTACTTCTGGAAGTCAATTCGTCCGCTCAAAATCAGATGGACTAGGAGGGACGGGGTCATATTGCCCAAAATAGCCGGGGATCCGTTTAGGACTCTACTGCTGATTAGGTCGAATCAGGTACGCCGCATCTTGCTCTAGAATACGACCTTCCCCGAGAACTAGGATATGATCCAGCCCTCTTTCCCGCCAGCGATATCGGATTTCTGGATAGCAGTGTTACTTTTAGACCCATCGATTACAAGCATGGATGCTTCGTCCAGTTTCTAGTAAGTGTTCGGCTAATTATAGATATGTGTAGACGACGTGACGCCCCCCCTGTAGAAAATACAAGCTCGAGAATGACGACGTGAGCGAACGAGGTGAAGCACATGTGGCGTAGGGGGTACGACACCAACCTCCGGGTCGAGGCAAGGCATATAGGGTCCAATAATCCGCGAGTTATACTTCCAACCAAGCCCGTGTGGGCTAAGATTAAGGTGACATTCACCGCTAAACTTAGCATACAAAAAAAGGAGCGGCAAATAGTTGGACGACAGGGTCTGTAAACCTGTAAGGCCAGGATTCCCGGATGTAGATACCTCGGTAATTCCGAGGACGGGCAATTCCATTTATTTTGCCCCCCACCCCATTCCTTTTTTTCAATATTTTTGTAAGGGGATAAAAAGAGGGGGGAAAATATATTGAAAAATTTCTCACCCCTTGGTTCGACTGCCGTTTCGGACCGCGAGAGTCGGCTCCGTCATCACTTGGTAAAGGCAGGTAGGCCTGACGCCCATGAGTAATCAATCCTCTGTAACTCGTACCTCCTCAGGGCAGCATGGCTTGGTGCAAGTAATGCATCGACGTGCGTGAGTAAGGGATTCGCTGCCAACCTTTCAACTTCATCCTAGTGGCATGTGCTCTGTGCGCTGGGAACTTGCCGTCATAGCTAGACCAAGGGAGGCATCTCAAGATGACCTCGACCGTTTCCTGAAGTTTGCCGTTCTTGTCCAGCTTCGGTTATTAGCATGTAAGTATGCTATAGCATCTTGACACACAGTTTGGACATGATTTAGTATGCGGTTCAGCGCCTGAAGGTTCGTGCTACACATGCGCAACTGACGGTAAAAGAAATTCGACGGACCGGGATTGCTGGTTCGACTAACAAGGGCGGAGGTCCGGGCGTGTAACGTGTAAGCGGACTGCGGCTTCTGATAGAGATCCACCATCCTACTCCTTGCGAACCAGCCACCCCCTTTGCTGAGCGTGTGCGAGCCAACGCCTTCCCCGTCCGTGGCGAGGTCCAACCCAGGGAATAGGAATCGGCGATGGATGGGAGACCTCGAGTGCCGGGCTGAGCACAAGGCCTAACTGAAGCGAGGCGAATCTGATACTCCGCGGCAAACTTGGTTGTGGCTCCTCCTGGTCCTTCAAGGGCTGCGGTTCGGGATTGCTCTGACTTGAGTATCATTGCCCGACCAACGTTATGCGACTTGTCATCGCAGCAGGCCCAGGAGTTTTCTCGCGAGCTATAATATTTTTTTACCTAGCCAGTATATAGAGCCTATCACGTATCATGAGGTTGGCATGGTGAATGTATATGAGTGTTCTGGCAGCCGGGTTAGGGTATCTGCCCCCCCCATTTCACCGTGTCACTTATGGCAGGGAGAATCTCAACCGTTGGACACCGCCGCGCAGATGAAGTTAACACCTAGGATCAAAGATAAATAAACAGATGAAACGATAAGTCCACGAGCGAACAGCCTCGCGTCGCAAGTCATCCTTCGTAGAACGAGCCTCCTTCCCAATCACGACGTGTCAAGTCCGAGCCCATTCGTCTATTTTTGGTTCCAGAGGGCAAGGGTTTCAGTGGGTTGGTTTAGTACTACCCCGACACCAGGGTCCGTGCTAGCGCCATCAATCGGACGATCTACGTACCCCACGCACCAGTAGGGGTAGCTTAGCCGCATGTGGTTCGCGTCGTCTATTTTGGGAGCTGTAGCCGCCGGCGCGGTGACGGGCCCATGCGGGGTGACGGCGATCGGGACGGGGCCCGCGGGCCGTGATTGGCTGCGATGGCGACGGTCGAGAGCAGCGTTATCACACATATGACAATTAGCCCTGAGCGGCGCCCGTTGGTTGCTTCTCAAAGGAGAGGCCATTGGTGCACTTTGTCCCTGAAGCGCTCCCCCGCTACTGTTTCTTTCGCCGTCCCTTGCTGACCGTGACTTGCTGAGTTACGTACGCAACCAGATACAGTCCGTCATTGCCCGCGAGATGGGTATCGATACGGACAGCCTTACAGATAGCATAGCAGATAGGCAGTCCCATACATAGAAGATAAACAGATATATCTGGCGGGGGAGGTTGGCGCTATATGGTACTGATGATCAATAGAATCTCGCCACCCGCCGGCATGTAGCATGGCTTGCTCGTGCGCTGAAACGAGAACCCAGGATCCCCGAATACCTGCATAATCTGGAACCGTGCTTTTGTACACAGGCAGTTTCGTATTCCGGACATAGAGGAGTCGTCGAAGAAACAACAGGTGGACAACAGCCTGGCCGGTTGGCGTGGCGCGTCGACCCGCGTGGGTGGATGCGTGACCAGTCTGGTGGATGCGTGGTCCGGTCCTGGTTGGCCAGTGTATGTTTCCCGTCCGACGTTTCGAGGAATGAGCAAGGGTCGCGTTTCGTTTCGAGTCCTCCTAGCCGCCCGACTTCTGTCTATTTCCCCACTTCCGCCCCAGACTGCATACGTGCATGCAGGTCCACCCAATACTAAGATTAAGTTTTGCTTGGCTACCACGGTCCCCTGGTCGTTTTAGCTCCGTCTCGAAACTATTCTTGATGTCATGCCCTTTCGTGATATATCTATATACCTATCGTTGTGCCTCGATTTGAAGGTGTTTCAAGCTTCAAGAGACCGAGCACATCGTCGCTCTTGGGCTGTCAATACGCTTGATTCGAAGGCCGTCTTTAACTGAGGAGTACATAAGTCTTTGATCAAAGAGACCGGTTAGCTTCGTCTCTCCACATTCTTCCAGCTGTCTGCCCGCAAGCAAAGCGCAAGCGACAATGCCGGTATCGAAGCAACGCATCTCCTCGCCCCTCGAGGCGGGCGAGTCCATCCTCGAAGCGCATAATATCCCACCGCTCCTGAACGGGGCTCTCGACTACGTCTCCAAGCGACTAGCGAGAAAAGCGCTACACATAACCCTCGTCGTCGTCCGGAAGGGGTATCAGCTTCCCAGTTCGGTACCGCCTACGCCGACTTCACCTCCAGCAACGCCGGACCTCAGCTCGCCGGGTCTATCATCTCCGGCACGTTTCGCTTCCTTACGCCCCGTAGCTAGCCTAAGACAGCTTGTGCGAAGGGACACGAACACCTCGACAACGTCCATAAGCACCTCGTCTTCATCATCATCTGATGCCCTACGCAGCGCAGCCACATCTCCAGCCTTCTCGCCCCCTCCCACGGAAGCGCTAACTAGCCCGAGGCGCTGGCCTGCCACGCCACTGAGTCCACCACCCCGTACGCCGATGACGCCCTACACACCGTGCAGTACCACTACGACCTCATCGACCGCTTCCGGTCGGAGAGGACCACAGAACCCTTACGCTTTCGGCATCCGGCTAATCTACACTACGGCCCTCTCCGCGAAGGAAGAGAAGACACTACGAACGACCATCTGCAAAGCGGAGCGCAAATTCCGACTCGCGACAGGATGGCTGCCACCGGCAACGACAGCCTCGGCTTGCGGGCTGAACGCGGACCTGGTGCGACGCAGCATCCTGCAGAACGAGGTGCTGTTTTCGTCCGAGGGCCTGACGCTCCTGGGCTTGGATCGGTTATACACCTTCAAGTCGGCGCTAGGCGCTTACTCCCGAGCGAGCGCGGGCTCGAGCTCGGGGGTGCTCATGTCTCCGCGCTCGCCCATGACCGACAACGCGCCGCTAACGCGCATCGAGGACGCCGTCGACGAGCTGCGGCGGCTCGTGCTCGCCAAAGGCGGAAGGGGGCTGTCGAGGGCGGATCTACATCGCAGTTACGACTGGATCGGGGTCAACGCTAGCGCGCTCGCGGATGTGGAGCGGATGTACCGTCGAGCTTATGGCGGCCGAGAGCGAACAGGTGCGTTCGAGGTTACACCTGACGATATGGAGCAGGAGGCGAGGACCGCGAAAGCTGCAAGAGCGGCGCACGCGGCCGTGGTGAAAATCGGCAAACCGCCATCGCCGAAGATCCTGATGCCTGTACTCAAACTAGATACGAGCATCGCCGCAGGAGGTTCAAAATTGATGCGACCGAAACCCCAGTCCCTGTCTCATCAAGTAGCGACAGAGGTGAAGGATTCGGTGATCGAAAAGGATCGAGAGATCAAAGCCGATGTTATACGACCAGGTGAAGGCGACGAGGAGGGCGGAGATCGAACAGCATTGCCGATCCAGGGCATGTCATTCTGGAACGGGTTAGGGGCTTCGATCGGCGAAATGCTCCAAGAAGAGCAACGGGACAGCGAGGTCCGCCAATCCCAGAGAGTAGGCCCTATGACCCCGAATGGTTACGACGATATTTCGCCCGTAACGCGCGGTGAATGGGGATTCCTGTTCGCCGGAGACGGATGGAAGCACGGCAAGACGGCCGCTGTAGAGACTTGTTGAGAAATTAGGCGGACGTGCATCGATAAGCGCTTTTGTTAGAACTTCTTGTATACCCCTTTTGCGCGATGAATTGGAACTTCAGTTACCAGGTAATGACCAGAGCCGCTTGAATAAAAATGCAAGGTAGACCAGGCCATGCCAACCTAGGTAGGCTACCGCTATTAGACAATTGTACAAAATCACCGCCACCCGTATTTCGCACCAGCCTCGTTCTTATTGCTCTTCGCCTTCGCGAAGCTCTCCTCCAGCGCCTCGCGCTGGCTCTGGACATTGTTAACCAACTGCCGCAGGTTATGCTTTCCAGGGGCGACAGCCCGGACGGGATTGTAGGTCTGCCGCTCCCCAGATGCGCGCAGCTCCTCGTTATGCGCGTACTCGAGATCGGTGTTGAAATTGACGACCTTCGTAGCCGACGCCGCAGGGCCGGGCACACCGCGTCGTCCGAATAACTCGCGTCTGGCGGCGGCTGAGAGGTTCATCTCGGACGCGATCGCTTCGAGAGAGTCCGACTGGCCGTGGCCTGTCGTAGTACTTGCAACCTGCGGATCTGCAAAATTGGCATGTTGAGCATCGTACTGTGCAAACGCATCTTCGGTTGAGATGTCGTCTCCACTGGTAAACGTAGCCTCGTAGCTCGCGTTCGGAGCTGTGCTGTCCACTTCGTCTGCGTCCTCCGGCTCATCTGATATAGAAAATAACGACACTTTCTTCTTCGGCGCCTCCTCTTTAGTCTTTGCTTCCGACGCTAGCGCTTCTGTCGTTGTTGCCCATGAAGGAGTAGACGCAGTGGAATTAGGCTTCGAGCCTGTCGCAGCTTTCGTGGCGCTTTTTTTGGCGGGTTTCCTCGACACCGAGAGCGGCTTGAACATCATGGGTTTGCCGATCAACTTGACTTCTTCCGCAGGCTTCTGGCCTTCTGGTATCGATGGTTGTTGTGACGATCTCGACGACTCTGCGGAGTCTGCATTGCCAACCCTCGCTCCCATCTCGTCGTAGGCATCGCCGTCCGACTCCCTGCTGAAACCTGGCGCGGCGCCCGTCTTGAGGTTGATGCCGGGTCTCGGCGCGCTCTTTCCGCTGCTGCTCGCGACGGCCGGCTTCCCGGTGTTCTTGGGCGGCGGAAGGAAGGAGTTGAAGTTGCTAAACGCACCGCCGCCGCCTACTCCAGTCCTCTGTCGCTTTGCCGGGGGCTGGTCGCTGCCATTCGTCGTACCGCTCTCGTCTCGGCCGGAGGTCTGCGGGAGGTTGACGAGAATCTTGCCGGTCTTGGACCGGTCAACGACCTTCTGGAAAGGCTTCTTTGCGCCAGGGGCGGGTGCGGCCTTCGGCGGTGGCTGGACTGGCGTTTCGGCATCGGATTCGGAGTCGGAATAGTCTACCAACCCCATTGCGACGGTGATGTGATGAGTGGCTTATTTAGTACTACTGTTCGTGATAGGTTTGGGAAGTAAACAAGTCAATGCATCTCGGGGCGACAGTAATGACGTTTTACTTAAGTATTATGTCAGCTGGCCGATCTTGGTTTGGCAGCTGCCGCTTTTTCGGTAGCTTAAGGGGTCAGCATTGCGAAGTATGTACTTCGTACTCTTCGTCGAAACATTTTCCTATCAACCATCATACACCTGAAGACGCTTACTGTAATGTCTACCTGTACCAAAATTCCGTTGAAACTGCGGTATTCGGAGTCTATGCAGCTGCGACCATCGTTATATGATTACTATGATTTGAATAGATCCGATTCCTACCTGACCAGGTTACACCTGGACGGTCGTACAGGATGTAGAGGGCCCATGGAAATAGTCAAAGTCTCGGCCTGTTGCCTCTTGTCTTCTCCGAAGGAGAGCTTCTGAGACCTGCCCTCCTGCCGAGCTATTAACCCATAATTAACGCATGTCTGGTAGTCGTATCCCAAGGAGTTCTTATATTCTCTTATACTATGTCACCTAGCACTTATAAATTCCTAGACCCCCAAAACGGATTTGGCTGGAAACTGGTCCGGTTTCCGCCGGGTCTACTCTCCAACTCGTTCGCGCCCAGCAGGGCCGACTTGTCATCGGACCTGTCGTCGTCGCCCAGGGGCGGCGCGCATCTGATCTCGCCCCTGAGAATCTCGACCACCGAGACGAGCGGTAGCAGCAACATGCCGACCGAGAGCAGCGAGCCGAAGCTCCAGGCGCGCTCGCCTTCGTCGCGCATGGGGACGGGCGGCTCGCCGAACGCCTGCGCCATGATGACGACGCGGGCCGTGGCGCCGACCGCGCTCGCCGTCATGAGCACCAGCCCCACCAGCTGGATGATCCGGTAGAACCTCTGCGTCCTTGAGTGGAGATACCACGTAGCGAGGCCGAATATCACAACGTTGCCCGCGATCACGGCGATGGTGCCCACGTACGCGGCGCCTATGTTGCCCCCGGTCGCCGAGTGCGTGGCCCCGGAGGGGACGCCCGGGCTCCAGACACATGCGATAGGCAGCGTTGAGTCGCTGAGACCCGTCTGCACGCCGCGCAGAACGAAGATGCCGTAGACGCATGACAGGACAAGGTTGCAGAGCATGAGCAGCTGCCGCAGCCAGCGCAGGACCCAGTCCCTCCGGAAATCGTGCACGAGGGCGAGCAGGGTCGCGTTGTGGACGGCCATCGACAGCAGGGAGAGCATCCAGATGATGAAGAAGTGATACGGCACCATCGTCGACGTCTTCGCCAACCCCACGCTCTGTATCCCGATGCCGGTCAGGATCTGCTGATCTGAGTAGGCGTTCAGCAGCTTGCGACGCAGGGTCGACGGTTTGATGGCAGAGGAGCGCGTCTCCTGCAGTATTAGGGTTGTGCTGATTGCTAATGCGATTGCTGCTGTGGCAATGAAGGAGAGCAACACCCCAATGCCTGCGACGCCTGCATCGCTCGAGACGTGTTCCGGAATAGATGAACAGTTCGCTGCCATATTGGGCTGTTTAATCCTTCTGCCTTTCCTTGCTTTCGCTTGCCAAATCTCTTCCTCAGCACAAAGATCGAGCACCAATCCGAAGCTTGAAACTTTCAGAGCAAACGAAGGCGCCGGTCGAATCTGATCCGGCAAAGCGCCCCACCCAACAAGAGGTTCTGTCGGCAGATGTGATAATTTGCTGAAGGGTGTTGAAAGGAACAAAAGGGTTTTGATTTGTAGCCCTAGAATTGCAAGGACAAAGGAGCTGAAGGCTATATATGGCTGCTCCACACACCCAGTTGTAGGACAGGGAAAGCAAGCAACCTAGAGCCCCCCAGTCTGAAGAATTGCAAGCACTTTTGCCGACGGGTTGAAATTAAAATGGCGAGGTTCTGAAGTCGAATAAAAGATTTCGGGAGAGAAAAACAAAGGAATGCACGTTGCCATGTCAGCCTCTTGTGTTGCCAGTGGCAATTCCTGCCTCTTGAATGAGGATCACATAGCCACCTGTCTTATGCAAGTACCCCCGTTTCAGTCCAAAGGGATGCTTCCGCCTTATGACGTCTGGCTCCAGCAAGCGCGACGACGAAACCTAATGAAGGGGTGCCTAGACGGGAAGCCACCTCTTGACTGGATGGCAATCAACGAAGGAGTAGGTGGGGCCGGCGGCAATTGGGCGGCTACTGTATCACCAAATACGTGACCCGTAGTAAGCTTACCAAGCTTGCCCTTAAGCGCGAATAAAATTTCGCATGTTATAATACCGCTTGGAACTTCTCACATTCGCTATTTCGATCTTACAGGAGTCTCTTGTGTAATTATATTCATTGCGGTGTTCCTGACTTGGACGATGACGCCGTGGTTGGAGAGCTGACTGGCCACCTTTCGAAGCCGCGGCCCATGTCAACTCCTGGACAGCGGTCCATCGGCACCAAGCCAAGATGTAGATCTAAGGAGGAAGGGTTGCTCTGCACACGGGGCAAGCACGTTGTAGGAATTTGACAACAGAAGGTAAGGCTACCCTGAAAGAAGTGAGGAGACTTTTACCAGCAAAAGTGCATGTGGAAGGCTCAATGAAGAATCGGGAAATCTCAAGGTGTGTAGTAAGTGTGTATATTCAGCTATGTCCAAGCTATGGACTTCCTGCAGCAGCCTCAGGGATGTTGGGCTATATATATTCGTGATCAACCCTATAATTAAGCAGATCATTGATATATTAATCCATTATATCCATTATTGACCAAGGCATGAATAATGGAGACTGTTACGGGCCGTGGGCTTCGCCGAGAGAAACGAGTTCCCATTGACTATTGTAAAATCTAAAGCTAAGGAAAGGAAGGAGCAAAGTAGTTAGGTCCTTTCTGACAGGCGGCTAGGAATGAGAAATTGTGGGCTGGGGCTAGGTGCATGGGCCATGCTTTCTGCCAGCTGCCTTCCAGGCGCAGGTGTACATGTGGGGCCTGCGCCTTCCTGGTACGTACCATATAGAGACGCTTGGAAAAGTGTTTTATAAGGGGTTTGCTCTGGTGGAAACCGCGGATTCCGATAGATTCCATCAATACAATTTACCCTCGCTTTAAAGTCTAGTATTGGCTATCATGTGAGCATCGCAGAAAGTCAAATTGCCCTTACCAATCTTGCAGAGCCGTGTGCGTCGAGCATTTTCCGGCAATACCCCTTTCCACCAAGACTACCTACACTAAGGGATCCTATATTAAGGCAGCAAAAACTCCAGCGTAGAGTCTCGGGAACATGCAGGCCGGAGACTGGTACGGCTCAACATGCTGTAGTTGGTCTCTTGGGTGTCATGAAGACGGGCCTGGAGTTAGACTCGGGGCGGTCCTAGATACACCATGCTTAACATTTCCAGTCTACCCCCTTCCCCCTTATCCCTCCTCTTCGTGACGCCACCATCGGACTACCCAAGGAAACAATTAGCCTGCTTGAACCCAGGCCTCTCAATCATAACGCATTACATAGACTTGATATTGAATACTGCATACTGATTACATGGCCGTGTAGATTATGATCCATCGATCCCAGAGGCGTCAGGGCATCCACATGAGCGTTGCTTCCCAACCCATAGACTGGCATAGCCTGGGGTGAGCTTAGACTACTGTAGCTTGCTCTCTTCTTCGCATCCCCAGTAAAACTGGAGCAAGCAATGAAAAGTAGAAAGATGGTTTCGTCACCTGGAGGCAGTGTAGTACCAGGTGACAGGACAGAAGCCCCGGAGAAGACAAAAAATTTGAGCTCGCAAGACCTGTGTGTAGTTAACGTGTTCACCAGAGAGTATCAAATCAAAAACAAGAACAGAAAAACAAGAACATAGGAAAGGGTCAACATAGGAAAAGGTGGGGGGAGGGGGGGTGGAGAGGCAGGAAATGCAGCAACGAGAAAATCAGAGCGCGCAAAAAGCAGAAAATCAGAAACAGACACTCCGCCAGACGGCCACCACGGCGTTGTGAGTCTGGCATAAAGCCTCCCGAAAAGGGCCAGTAAATCCCGTACTGAAGACACACTGCAGGCCCGAATGCCCCTCATCCGGAGAAGGATCCCACCCAAAGTATTAGTCCCGACTTCTACCCAAGCACTCAATGATGGTCGCTGGACACGTACGTTCCATACACCTTGCAATGGCCAGTCTCCGTCCACCCCAGGACTTCAAAAGACCATGTCGGACAGCAAGGGACCAAGGGCTGCTAACTCAAGCCCGAAGGCGAGTCCCACTAATGAAGAAGAAAACGTGGGGCGGCTGAAGGGAGTTCTGATGGGGCCTACCAAAGAACCGGGCGACCTCACTCGGACTTTCACAGCGGAGCAGCTCGAACGCCGTGTCCATCCTCGTCGGAAGTATTAAGGGCTGTTACCTTCCACTGGTGCGCATCGATGGCCATCGCCTCAAAGAGCCGGGTACTGACCGCAGGATAAACCTCCTAGACGATACCCAGGGATACCCCCTACAGGCGGCGATGGAATACTCCGGCGGTCTCACACACGGGGAGGCGACCTCGTCCATGCTGGAGTCCGGGGCAAACATGGGAACTCTTGAGCTTAACCTCCCAACCCGTGAAGGGCGGGGTCCAGGGACCGAAGCCCTCGGATTGCTCCGAGGGTGTCTTGCGACGGCCCAAAGGTATGCGTAACACTCTTGTGGTGGTTGCGAGCTGGCGAGGTTGAAAAGACGAAAGCACAGAAACAATAAAACAAAGAAGAAGACATACCTATATGAACTAGGTTCGAGACCTAACAGGGCGATGTTGGTGTGTAATTTGTCAAGTGATAAATATTCGAGCCGCAGGATAGAGCAATTTCATCCGATCGGTTGATGAGGTAGCCAATAAACGGAGCGTAGGTCGGTAAGCGACTAATGCCGGAGAGTAATGCTCTCTACACTGTTCCATGAGCAGCGGATAAATAGGCGACTGTCGGTCGGAAATAATTCAAATCCGTCAAGCATAGAATCGATCGAAGCGAATGCCGAAACCTTCAGGGTTGTAATGCTGAGAATATCCGAGTTGGTGTCTAGCGCCGAACTGTCGAACGGGTATTGTATTAAGTAGGCGTTCTTCTCAAATTATTGTTACTCGTGAATGGTGCGGTGGCCGCTGTAGACCCTAGAATGGTAAGCATAATCTCACGGCAGATAGGGAGTGAAGGTGAAGTGGAAGTGAGGTGAGGCGGGCACTCTGCTCAAGAGCGGTTTCTCCTCTAGCTGCTGTGAACATGAGGTGACTCAACGGCGGTGAGCTCAGGAAAGGGCTAGGAGAATGGTCAACTTACTTCATTTATTATTTCGATGGCAGAGTGATCGAGTCGAGGCTTGTAGTTGTTAGTTTGGTATTACCATAGTGATTACGTTCGAGGATGAAGGATAAAGAGAAGACAAGAAGCATGGTGATGAAGAAGTGAGGGTGCGAGAGGAGGGGGTAAGAAGGGGAGGTAGCGGTGACAGTGGAGGAGAGAGCAAGTATAGGAGAGAAAAACCCCAAGAAAACAAGAAAGCGAACAGGGGCGGGAATAGAATAAGAGTGAACGAGGATAATGACGCGAGTATGAGAGTGGGAGATGGTGAAGATAGACCATGGTGAGGACGGCGGATATAAAAAGTGGAAAGGGCGAACATGATGAGTGCCGAGGACGGGAGACAAAAGAAAGAATATAGAGTTACAATTTAAAAAATAAAGTGAAGGTGGACGAGCCAGGAGTGAGGGCGGAAGAGAGAGAGGATGGTAAACATTACCTGTGCAAAAGATCAAGCATGGTGGGTGTTGATATGGAAGAGAATGAGGGTGGAAGAAGACGATTATTGGAAAAGAAATAATGGCAGAAGCATGGTAGAATGGAAGAAGCGCAAATGGAAGAGAGGAAGGAGAGCGTCAGATGGGTGGCAGGTCAGGATCAGGTTCAAAGGGTGCAAATCGTGTGAAGAGTGCTCGGCATCAAAGAAGATCTTTAGATCATTGCAGGCAAGATGGGAGAGCCGGTGCAGGATAACGAGGAAGGGGATTCGTGAGCGAGATATATTACCTACCGAATGGGGTACGGATGTGGTCATCGATTGTTGCCATCAATGGGTCCAGAAATTGCTGGAATTGGGTATGTGGGAGAGCAGAAGTCAACAAGGAACGCGAGAGGGAAGTATGTTACAAGGGGAAGTAAGTATTGGTGATGGGTGTGTTGCCGGGGGGAGGGAGACATAGAAAGGCTACGTACCTGTGTTGCTATGGCGGCTCCTTTTGCTGAGTCAAAATTTCCGAAGACTCGTTCCGGGAATCCAATATCCGTCATAGGTTGTTGACTCTCTCTGTGTGTGTATAGTAGATGGCTGAGATGTGGTCGAAGAGAGGATGGACGAGATATTTGAAGAAGGGAGCCTGGAAAATGGCGAGTAGCCTACGAATTCTGACGTAGCATTTTTTTAATCCCCGTATCCTAGACGAAGGCAATGTCACTTCACTTGATTTTATATTTTAAGTGGATGTGGAAAGCGTTATTCAGGTGGCTTAGTTTGGTCAACGTGCGTTTTACTAGAATATCTGCTACTTTGCTTCGTTCATATGTTTATAAGTATAGCTTAATTACTTAGACCGCATAGATTAACCCCAATGCCAACAATGACCGACCATTGTGAGAGAGCCCCGTAATTATAGTCATATGAACTTCAGAGGGAACAGACTGGTCGTGGAATTGACCCCTGAGAGTGGACTACCTCCAAAACGAGGGCTTCATAGACATGAGGCTCGTCCAAAAGGAAAGCCTTACATATGAGTGTAGCCTTTTTAGGTTTATAACAGGCGCAGCCTGATACAGTAACCAGCCTGGAGTCATACTTGCATCGAAGGTCCAAAAAGTACAGGACAATGTAGAGGATTCATATTGTTGACAGCTTAAGAAGTAGCCATCAATCAACACCTGATTCCCTCCTACTCATGATATAGGAGCATGTCTGGTCATTGAGCGAGCCTCTGAGTTGCTGTATATTTATCCTGTCAACGAGGCGAAGCAGTGGTAGAAGAACAACCCCTATTTGATAAGTCTGATTATCCTCTTATGAGTCCTTGGCTAGATAAGGCTAGCTCAGCTAGCCTCAGTACATCCTGTCGCTCTGGCGAGACCATTGGAGCTATTTACTATTATGAGCTGCATGATATGCTACGATTAATCCCGCTCCTTACACAGGATCCTTTATCACTTTGCCTGCTTCTGCTTCAGCTTCGCCAGCATCCCATACAGCGGGTTCCTGCCCTTGAACCTCAAGAACGTCGCGAGGTAGACAACGGCGTCGTAGAATAGAAAAAAGCCGCAGACAACGCCGAAGTCATTCCAGATATGGCTGTAATAGACGCTGAACTGTCTCCCGAACTCGTCACCGCCGCATATTGGCAGAACTCGCAAAGACCGTCGACGCCCGCCTGCAACTAGGTCTATATCATAGCACTGACACGGCGGCCAGCTTTGGCTCATGCAGCTGCGAAAATTCCTAACGGTGCACTGCCTGCTTTTCTTTCCACCTCCAGCGCTTCATTGGTTCGCCTCCGACCATATGCTTTGCAGGCTTATGGCTTTGCCACGAAATCCCGCTACCCAGCATGATTAGCCAATAATGTTCAAGTGCGAATCCACTGCAGACAAAAGGTTTGGGGGATGAAGAATTTCTGGCCAATCAGTCATTGAAATGGAGGTCGTATTGCAGATGTGGTTGAAGCCATGGCGCTTGATATATATATGCCGACTAGTTCGTCAGGCTGAATGAAGTAGTCGTTTACCCCCCCCCCCCTCTTCCATCCCACCCATCTTCTTTCCTTTGGAGTTGACCTTATCATCACTTAGCGAAATCTAACATTATACCCTATGTGAAAGGCCTTGCCCAATGCTATTATTTTGAACTTCTCCAACTGACTGATATTTACAAAACGAAGTTCAATCCGAGCAGATTGTGCGTTTTGTTCAGCAGAAAATCTTCGTTATATGCTGGATCGCAGCACCACAACAACAAGCATCAGATGGCTACCGAGTCTCGAACGCATAAGGATTATACTGTGGGGTGGGTGTGTGCCCTACCCAAAGAGCGGACGGCGGCAATAGCTATGCTGGATCAAAGACATGCCGACCTGCCCAAACCTCCAAACGACCACAACACGTATACCTTGGGATCCATCGGCAACCACAACGTTGTCATAGCCTGCCTTCCCAAAGGCAAGATTGGCACCACTCCCGCAGCAACCGTCGCGATTCGGATGATTAATACCTTCCCGTCCATAAAGTTTGGCTTGATGGTTGGCATCGGTGGCGGGATTCCACCAAAAGTTAGATTGGGCGACGTCGTGGTTAGCGTGCCCGTTGACGACTATCCCGGAGTGATCCAGTGGGACTTGGGCAAAGCAGAACAAGACGACAAGTTCAAGCGAACCGGCGCGCTGAACAATCCACCAACCTTGCTGCTTACTGCCCTAGCGAACTTAGAATCGGAACATGAAATGAGGGGGCCCAAGATACCAAGGTATCTGGACGAACTGAAAGAGAAATGGCCTCGATTGGTACCAAAATACCTAAGGTCTGATTCGATGAAAGACGTATTGTTCAGGGCAAGTTACCACCATATTAGCGAAAATTGTACGGGAGAATACACTACTCCGGACCACAGCGATGGGGACGAAGACGAGGAAGAAGAGTCCTGCCAATACTGCGATAAGACCCAAGTTGTCAAGAGGAAGCCCCGAGACATGCGTGTGCACTATGGTCTGATCGCGTCTGGCAATAGCGTCATCAAAAATTCCGCCCTCCGAGACACGCTTTGCCGGGATCTTGGTGGCGCCGTGCTTTGCGTCGAAATGGAGGCAGCGGGACTGATGGACAACTTCCCCTGTATTGTCATAAGAGGGATTTGTGACTATGCGGATTCACACAAGAACAAAACCTGGCAGGAACATGCAGCTGCTGTCGCAGCCGCATTTGCAAAGGAACTGTTGGGCTATGTACAGGCGGATGAAGTTGACCGAGAACGGTCAATAAAAGACGTGATCAGTCACGGTTAGTCAAACCAGAACCTTTGTTAATAGAATGATGATTTTTGACAAGATCTCAAGTTATTGAGATCAAAAGTGACGTTGGACAAATCCGGTCCAGCCTAACTAAGCGGGAGGACGTTGAGGTTTTGAATTGGCTCACACCGATTGACTATGGGCCACAGCAAACCGACTACCTGAGAAGACGACAACCAGGAACAGGACAATGGATTTTCGACTGCGAACAGTATCAAAATTGGCTGAAGGAGATGAACGAGACTCTGTTCTGTATAGGGATTCCTGGGGCTGGAAAGACAATCCTCACATCAATGGTAGTGGATGACCTTGATCGGAGATTCTGTGCCGAACATACTGTTGCAATTGCGTATATCTACTGCAATTTCAATCGCAAAGACGAACAAAAGCCGGAGGAGTTGATTTCCAGCCTATTGAAACAGCTGCTTCAGAGACAGCCTTCTTTACCATCAACTCTTAGAGACCTTTATGATCGACACTCTCCAAAACGGACGAGACCAACACTGGACGAGGTCTCCAAGATTCTTCAGTCGGTTGCAGCCATCTTCTCAAGGACTTTTATTATTGTCGATGCACTTGATGAATGCCAAACGTCGGACGATTGCCGCAGACAGTTCTTGTCCGAGGTTTTCAACCTTCGGACTAAAGCAAAAGCAAACGTTTTTGCGACGTCTAGGCCTATACCGGAAGTTACGGGAGTATTCAGAGACAGCTTAACCATAGAAGTCCGTGCTAGTGAAGACGATATTCGCAGGTACTTGAATGACCGCATGCCGCAGCTTCCAAGGTTCGTCCTCGAAAGATTCGACCTTCAAGAAGAAATTTCGTCGAGGATAGTGAAAGCCGTTGATGGAATGTAAGTGTAACCGAAGAAACGAAGTAAATTATGCTAATTTAGAGAGGTTCTTGCTTGCACAACTCCATTTTGATTCCCTAAGAGGCAAAGACACACCCAAGGCTTTACGGAAAGCATTGCAAAATCTGGTAACTGGGTCGAATGCCTACGATACTGCTTACAACGACGCGATGGGACGAATTGAAGGACAGCTTCCAGGCCAGAAAGAGCGTGCCAAACAAGTCCTATCGTGGATCACTTTTGCAAAAAGGCCGTTGACCAAATGGGAGCTCCAACATGCGCTGGCAGTAGAGATTGATGAACCAGAACTTGACAAAGAGAACCTTCCACAGATTGAAGACATGATCTCCGTATGTGCTGGACTGGTTACGGTCGACGAAGAAAGCAGCATTATCCGACTTGTCCACTATACAACACAAGAATACTTCAACCGAACACAGGATCGATGGTTTCACGATGCCCAGTTGAATATCACAACAACCTGTACTACTTACCTTTCCTTTTCAGCCTTCGCAAACGGGTATTGCCGAACAGACGAAGAGTTCGAGCAAAGGCTGGAGTCAAATCTTCTCTACGATTACGCTGCTCGGAATTGGGGATATCATGCTCGGGTTATCTCGACATGTCAAAACTATTTACCATTTCTCCAGAAGCCGGCTCAAGTTACGGCATCGAACCAAGCACTCATTGTTTCTCGTAAAAATGGACCTGGGTATAGCCAAGTTTTCCCGAATGAAACTACTGCGCTACACCTAGTAGCCTACTTTGGTCTTCATGAAGCAGTGACGAGTCTGATAAGGGAACACAACACGGATATGAAAGATAGCTATGGCCGGACACCGTTATCGTGGGCAGCAGGGAACGGGCACAAAGCCGTCGTCAAGCTATTGCTTGCTACCGAGAAAGTTGATCCCGATTCGGAAGATAATCGTAGCCAAACGCCGTTCTGGTGGGCAGCAGAAAACGGGCACGAAGCCATCGTCAAGCTATTGCTTGCTACCGAAAGAGTTGATCCCGATTCGAAAATAATCTTGGCCAAACGCCGTTATCGTGGGCAGCAGAAAACGGGCACGAAGCCGTCATCAAGCTATTGCTTGCTACCGAAAGAGTCGATCCCGATTCGAAAGATAATACGTACGGCCAAACGCCGTTATCGCGGGCAGCAGAAAACGGGCACGAAGCCGTCGTCAAGCTATTGCTTGCTACCGAAAAAGTCGATCCCGATTCGAAAGATAATCTTAGCCAAACGCCGTTATCGCGGGCAGCAAACGGCGGGCACGAGGCCGTTATGCGAGCGCTAGTCGAGGGCGGTGCCGACATTAATGCAGCCGATATTGTTGGAATAACTGTTGCATAATGTAAATCATCTTCCAGGTTGTAGATGATCTCACCCCTGAAGTCCTTGTTCATAGTCCTGGCATCCGTGCTGCCGTAAGCAACATCGCTCAAGACATTCTCAAAGCCTGCGCGTTAGTTGCAGAATGTCTTGAGAAACGCCGTACATCCTAGCCAGGCCGACCCAATACCAACAAAGATCACTTCCGGACGTACACAACCGGCGAAGTTAGAGATGAGATCCCGCACAGGGGGCTTGGCAATTGCGGCCTTCGGGCCTTTGGTGGACGAGTTCATTAGAAACTGAGGCAAGCCCAAGAAGATGTCGCCGACCGTAGGGTTGGAAGCTGGGCCCAAGGCTGACACCTTTCACTGTGTGGTCCCGGAAATGACGCCAGCATCTCTGGTCTTCTCTTCCTCGCTTTGCAATTGATGGGCCTCCCCAAACAAGCGAGACACCAACCGTTCGATCCCATCCTGCTCATCTTTAGACTCCGCACGGGAAAACGAACTCCTACGCCGTGAGAGAACCCGGAACAAGTCTTCTTCGGTTGTGATGCTGTTTTTGCTTTGTTAGGCGGTTGGCCTCTTATTTCCGGGGCGCGCTGCCGTAGACTTCAATGGCTCGAAGTAAGGTTCAACCGTGGTAGTTGACTCTGAGTCGACTTGCGACGATGAAGATATTGGCTGAGACGCAACATCTGCGCTCACTTGGGAGTGTGACCTGGTTCTACTCGCGTTGGTCTCGTCGACAGCTCGGATGCCAGAGTGAAGACTGGGACCGCCCTCTATGCCATGTCGCCCTGAAGCAATCGCACTTCCCCCACTCTGGGGGGATCTCCGTGCTGATATCCAGTTACCTGGCTCGACAAGGCGAGATTGGGGACCCGGGGGTGGTTCCTGAAGAGAATTTACCGGTGGAGTTTCAGGGAAACCACCTGGCACATCTATATCGGCCGGAGTAGGTCTAGTACTATTCATTCTGCTTTTGGTTTTCAGATCAATCTGACGAGCATCCAGCTGAGTGAATCGATGCTGTTGTTACGACCACCACTTGAATACTCTTTACAAAAGAGTAGCTTACTTCGATTAAATACGACCGAAGATTGGTACATGAGATCAAATTTCCTGATATCAGAGGCGTCGGTATTCGGACTTGCGAGGAGTCCACCATGGCCCTCCATTGGGCGTAGAATACATTCTGGTTGGTAAGCAAAGGAGGCCAGTCTGACTAGCAGTCAAGTTCACACCCTTCAGTATACGGAGTAATCGAGTCATTAGGATAGCCTTGTTACCTCCACAATACTGCGGGGACTGTATAATGACAGTTCAAGCCCCGTTGGTAGATACACGGACTGTACATTGCAATAAGCCTCAGTCCTTCACTGCCCAGTTCAGGCCCGAGCCCGCTTTGCTTATTGCCTCCGAAAGCCACACTGTGATGGACACCCGCATGCGAGTTGGCCCAGATCGTCCCGGCCTTGAGTTTCTTCAAGAAACGTCAGGCCTGCGCTGGGTCATTTGTCCACACAGAAGCCCAAGACTGTATTCCGTGTTGCTCGCTCGTTTGGTCACTTCGTCTTCTTCTGACGACTTCAATAAGGGGAGTATGGGGCCTTGTTACCCACAAGGAGTCGGTGGATTTGCTGGGGTTGTTGCTGGATTCGGAAGAGGCATTGGTGACAACACTGACCAAATGGTTCTCCCACGACGGTCCTCGATTCGTCAGGGGGTTATCCACGATAGTTGGGGAGACGAAGAAGCCTTCGGCCTCTCTTGAAGACCCTGTGACGTCGTAGGCGATCTTGAGCTGGTTATTAGTGATGTCTGCAAGCAGACCTTTAAACGCGGTCAAATTGGGCAGAGTTAGCAATCGGCCCGATGAAACTTATTTCTTCGAACCCGTCGCCAACTTTGAGAGTCTTGATGAACTCCACCATCGCGATGACTACCTTTTGGTAAATGGCCTCATGGATAAAGACCCGCTTGATAGCTATGCATGCATGGCCCGAGTTCATCAACGCCGCCATAGCAATCCCCGGCGCCACGACCTGCGGATCGACATCACCGCACACAATTGCCGGGTCGTTGCCACTCAGCTCAAAAGGGGTTACCCGTTTAACCGTCTTGCTACGGCTTTGTAGCACTCGCCTTCCGGCGGCAGTAAAGTCAGTGAAGCTAACCTTGTCGACTCCGGATGCTCGGTCAGCCAAGGACCCAGTTCGTCATGCCCGCTTAGTGCCTGAAAGACGCCGGCTGCAAAAATTGTTGTCCCAGCTCAGCGAGTTTCAGTCCGCAGTGTGGAGTAAAGGGCGACGGTTTCAATATGAAAGCATTGCCGGTAAGCAACGCAGGTCCTAACTTGGAAGCCGCGATGACGATTGGGAAATTCCAAGGCACGATACCAACAGCAACGCAAAGCAGCGTGCACCTGAGAATAGCCCTGCGTTCTTCGGTGACTTCGATTACAATCTCTTCTAGAGATAGCTCATAAAGAGCACGAAGGGACTTGACAGCATAACCGACCTCGTGCTGAGCGAGACCTAACTAGTTGTTGTCATAGTGAGTATGATTCACGCTATTTACACAATTTCGGTCGACGTTCACCTACCAGGTTTACCATTTGTCCTTGGTGAGCATCCGCGCGAAGTTCTCTGAGAGCGCCTCTAGAGCGTCGGCACATGTCTTTATCGCCTGTTGGCGCTCATTCCACGGCACTTAACCTCAAATTAGCTATGCTCGCATTATCAGAACCGAGTTACCGCATACCTATCTACAAATTCTCTCAACACCTGCTCTGAGTCAAGCTTTTAGTAATCGAGATAGTCGTATCGAACCCAGCCATCCGTTGTTCCACTCTCTAGTGACTTTAAGCTCAGCCGCGCCTGAGACTCCCCGTCAATTAATATTAATTACCTGCGACCTGTTGAGTTGACCGGGATCCAACTACATACGATGAAGCCGCGATCGCCCTGACCGAACAGGCGGCACAAGCGAACTCTTGCGCTGAGCGACAAATGGGCCAAGTTTTCAGTCCCAAACCCTTGATATAGGGTTCGAACCCCGTTCCATAGGAGACACATGCATAACCCTTTGGTGTGGGACCATGAACTTCAGGAGTTACGTACGATCCGTACCAAGACATATACGGGATTCTACCTCGTTGATGCTGACACATGAAGTTGCTAACATCATTAGACTCTTCTATTTTATCTTGCATGTGCTCTGTGTATTCGGCGGCTTAAGTCAGCTGAAGCAGTCTACTCATAATTATGTAAGCATTTAGGGAGCTCCCGAGCTGGAACCCGTGACACCATCACTCTGCTCGCCACACGCAGTCAGGGGTCCCCTTTCTTTGTTGCATCCATATATGCTGTATAAGCGAATTATTTCCCTAGAATCCCTTGGTGAGATGAGTGGCGCTAGGGTTATTCATGTAGCAGAAAGACATGTTGCGTTTAGCCTCCGTCCACTCCTAGCTAGGAGCTGAAGTTTCCGTCTGAAGCCACATCTTTGTTAACTGGTATAAGTTAATAAACGAGAAGGTAGGCAGAATATCTTAGGGTACTCTGTAGTGTCCCTGGTGCTACCAATCTACTAGGGAATAGTGCCTTGCTGAAGACTGGCAAACGCGATGTACGTTGAATGGTTGATTTTATGTTGAGCATGGTAAGAAAGCTGAGGTACATTGCGGTCGAAGCTCTGCAGCCAATGAGATACCAGGTAGGAAGCGTATCATTGCCTAACTGAATGTGGGGGATTCAGGGGCCATTTGGTGGGCTTTACTGGGCTCCTTTACTGGGAATGATCACATATAGTGTAGTTAGCGCGGCGCTAAAGCCGTTGTGATGCTCCGGCACCCGGCTCTCGCCTTATTTTCTTCCATCCCATGATACAAGTATGGCTGAATGACCATTTATATCTCACTCCGTCCCACCTCAAGACATGACAGAGCGCATTGCTGTCACAGCTCTCTAATCGTCTAGTCTAAAGATGGTCTGAGATATTAGTATACCATTCCCCGCGTCGCGTTGTCTAAGCAAGTTCAAACCCTCATCGACGAGACAGAACCCCATGTAATCTCGAGACGCAATATTCACCCGCGCTATATACATCCCGTTCAAACAAAAGCCGCCTAGCAATATGGATCGTATAAGGTCATTTCTGCAGAGGAATAAAACCGACGAGCCCGAGTATGAACCGCTGAACGAGGAATCCCAATCCCATGAAAGGACGTTAAGTTCTCATAATGTGGCCGATGACGTGCCTTTTTCCTGGATCGAATATGGCATCTTCACTTTGCTCGGTGTCGCCATGCTATGGGCATGGTATGCGCTCTTGCATCCGCAATCAGTACCGACAGAAACTGACATTCAATTCATAGGAATATGTTCCTTGCTGCGGCACCATATTTCCAGCGTCGCTTCCAAGAAGACGATTGGGCACTGCAAAACTTCCAGCCCGCGATTCTATCCGTATCGACAATTACGAACCTAGTGGCCATGTTGATCCTGACAAACATACAATACTCGGCTTCTTATCCGTTCCGAATAAACTCGGCTCTCTACATAAACGTGATCGTCTTCGCGCTGCTGACCCTTTCGACCTGTACATTCCTCGATGTGTCGCCCTCGGCTTATCTCTCCTACGTGTTGTGTATGGTGGCGCTGACCTCATGGGCTGCCGGTTTGATTCAGAACGGCGCGTTTGCATTCGCGTCCAGTTTTGGAAGGCCCGAGTACATGCAGGCTATCATGGCTGGTCAGGGCGTTGCTGGTGTTTTGCCTCCACTCGTTCAGGTCATCTCTGTCCTGGTCGCTCCACCAGAGGATGCGCTGCAGGGTACACATGAGGGTGAGGCTACCCCTGAGATCGGGGGTGCCGCTTTCATCTACTTCCTCACCGCTGTCATCATATCCATCATTGCCATTGTAGCGTTCGTCCCGTTGGTGCAGCGTCACAATCGCATTGTCGAGAATCGGATGATGGACCAGATGGCTGCTTCTATGAACAGTGTCGAAGAAGCGGAGCGTGCCGCACGCAGAGTCGTTAGCATGTCCACGCTGTTTAGGAAATTACACTGGCTGGCGGGTGGTGTATTCATGTGCTTCGTCGTCGCCATGTTCTTCCCCGTCTTCACACCTAAGATCCTGTCGGTTACGCCACCGGAAGAGGCGAGTGGCCTTCTACAGCCTGCCGCATTCATCCCTCTCGGCTTCTTCTTTTGGAACCTAGGAGACCTCGGTGGAAGATATAGCACGTTGCTACTCCCTTATACCGGACGACCAGCCGTACTGTTCGCGATAAGCATCGCGCGATTGATATTCTTACCCCTTTATGGCTTTTGCAACCTCCACGGCGCGGGTGCCGTAATAAACAGCGACATCTTCTACCTTGTAGTGGTTCAGTTTCTCTTTGGGTTGACCAACGGCTGGCTCGCCTCTAACTGTATGATGGCTGCTGGGGAATGGGTCGAGGAAGGAGAGCGCGAGGCCTCTGGTGGCTTCATGGGACTCTCCCTCGTCGCTGGACTAGCATTTGGCAGCTTGTTGAGCTTTACTGCTGCTGGCATTTGAATGCATGGGCGTACACGCTACTGGGTTGGAATTTATATGGCGTTTGGGCGAGGGGGAGCTAATACCATGCTAGAAAGGACTTACTTAGATTTCAATTGCACTTAGCTCAGCTCTAGAGGCGCCACGACACTACGAACAATTTGGATGCGCGGTCTCTTCAATAGGCGTCTTCATCTAGACTCTGAACGGGACCCAAGTCCGTGGAGCTGTTGATCGTTGTTCCGTTACTATTCTCGATCTGGTCGTATTTGACCCAGTGTTTTGCGGACATGACCGTGCTACGCCACAATAAGATCCCATGATTCACCCGGCCTCGCCGCCATAACCAAGCTCCAAATGGGCCGGCGCTTGAATCACTTTACAACCAACATGAAAGTATAAATCAATACTGTTTCTGTGTCGATACATTTAAAGATTTCAGCCATGGTGTAATTTTAATAGTTAGACTTCTTCCCCCTTCACCAATTCCCTCAGCAGTCCCATAGCGACCGTATTGTTTCGTTCATTTGCTACTACGCCGTCCGCTCGTTTTCTTCAGTTCCGGATGCGGAGAAAGGAGACTCCTTTGCAAACTACATAGCATTTCTATTATATAATTTCGCAATCTGGTTCGATTCCCGTCCATCGCTTGATCCGGCGGAGAAAGTGACCCGAAGCGAGTGCGAGGTCACACAACCTGGAAGACAAAGCTGAACAAGCTTAGGCCTTCAATTTCGGGGATACAATCTTCCAACTCACCCCCTTATTCACCATGGAGGCCATATGGGAAAAGCTGTCGCGGCCGCTCCCGGCCTCGGGCTCTGACGCGAAATCGATCGTCACGCCAGAGACGCGCCAACGCCTCGTCGACGCGCTCGACAAGTACGACTTCGAGTATGTCGCCGAGGGCCGGGCCAACGTGGTTTTCGGCATAAGGGACCCACCGGGGGATGACGACCGCCCCACAGACCTCCGGGGCCAGTTCGAGGCGACGCTGCTGCGCGTGCCTAAGGCCACGCCGGGCGTCACGCCCTGCGACTATAAAACGCTGCAGCGCTTCCACGAGGAGCTCGTCGAGCGCCGCGTCGGCCGCGAGCACCTAGTCCCGCAGGTCCTCGTCGCCATCTCAACCGGCCTCGCCGAGCGCCTCAACGCCGCGCGTGCTAATGCCAACGGAGGCGGCAGCCGGGGCCGTAGGAAGGACGGTGGTGATGACGGCCAATACGGCGACGGCGACGGCAGCGACAGTAGAAGCGTCATCCACCCCGGCGCCGCCATGCTCATCCAGGACATGGGCCCAGCGGCGGGTTACCGCGCCTTCGAGTTCAAGCCCAAGTGGCTCGCGCAGTCGCCGCTGGCGCCGCCGGGGGCCGCGCGCTGCCGCACGTGCGCGCGCGAGGCGTTCCGCAACAGCCGGATATTAAAGAAGAACCCAGCGGTCGAGGTCTCGCCCCCCACGTGCCCGCTCGGCCTCGTTCACGACGACCCCGCCGTGGTCGCGGCCACCGTCGAGCGCCTGGCGCCGGCGGACTGGTCCCGGCGCGACCGCGAGCGCCTCGCGGCGGCGCTGCGGGCCCCCGGAAACAACGTGCTCGACCGCCTCCGCGACCTCCAGGTCGAGGGCGACCCGCCCCCCGGGCGCGCGCTGTTCGACAGCCCCGGGGACCCGGGGTTCGGGCTCGCCATGACGCTGCGCGACTGCTCGTGCTTCGTGCGGCTGCCCGTGGATGAGGGTGACGGCGCCCCTGTTGTCATCAAGCTCGCCGACGTCGACAAGAAGAACTGGCAGGAGAAGCAGACGTACTGGCAGGACTCGCACCGGCGCCTCGTCGAGCACGGTTTCTACGAGGGGAAGGAGGACCCGCATATGGAGACGCATTGCGTGCTCGGTTCAAATGGTCGTACCTGATATACCGCTGAAAACTTTTTTCTTTCGGTGCATTTTTGTCTCGTTCATGCAGCAATACCTGATGTCGGTTATGTGTTACACGAGCTGAAATATCTGGCAGTGCATGACAAGGGGGTAGGATGCGCTTAAGTATTGTACATGAGCGGTAAGGGGTCATTGAATAACACAAATACATGTAATCACTGAGCGATATGATGTATATAGTAATGTATAGTAGATACCTAACTAGTGATGTGACAAGACTCTATACTATACATCTTAAACCTGACCATTTATGATTTTGGCTTCGTATCTGCCGTTTCTAGATGTCCTACCTTGAGGGGCAACACAATATTGACTACATATAGGCAGGAGTGCTCAAACGCGTACAGCCTCCATACCCAATTATTCTTCGAGGAAGTCGCGTCGCGACGAAGAGATCTCTATGGTTCCTTATAGGAACTACCTCGAAGTGAAGGCACCTAGGACAAAGAAGTCGCCGGGTAACAATTCCTAAACCATTCGAAAGGTTACAACAGTCCGCATGACCTATCGATCCTCTTCTATGCAGCCAGAAGATGGTGGGAATTACAGCTATCGGCCAAAGCCGGGAGAGACGGCCTGCCTAGGTTATCTCACATGGGCTCTCTTTTATGGAGGACTACAATCTCATGCTGCTTCCCCCCTCCTCCATATTTCGTTATATTGGCCAATGCTATCATCCGCTGATACAGACCCAGGATCGATCGTGTTTCTCGTTTCGACTCCACTTCCAACCAGGTTCGCGGTTTATTAAAAAGGAATGCAGTGGTGAAATTTTTTTATGCGCGCTCTCATGCTCCTTATCACCGACATCCCAGTCAATACCGGTTAAAGATCCACATCTGTTTGCGTAGGCAGTTGTGGAAAAGACCTGTATGGATTGTGGGTGGTGGGGATGTATTGGTAATGGTTCTAGCTAGCTCAGGGCAGCCGTAGAATTCCTATTTGCAGATAACGGCCCCGCAGACCCAATATTCTTGTCATGTTTCTACTTAGTCGAGTTTCCCAAGCACTGAAACCATGCTGCATAGCGTCATCCCACGCATCCCACCACACACGATCCTCCTTACCGCCCTCTTTCCCGAAGAAAAATAATTAACTCCGGCCGGTCCCTTTCCACACCGCACCATTAAAACTATCATTCAACCACCATCACCCCGCGGGGATCACCAGAGCTACCACCAACATATGAAACTACCTATCTTCAGGGTCTAACTTCTTAGCACCTACAGGAATTGGCCTTTTTTTCCGATCCAAGGCTAACAGCTCTGGAAACTACGAGCTCCGTGTGAGCCTATAGCTAGAACCGACTTCGACGATTCTTATCAACCCAACGCACGTACCCTCCTCTATCAAGCCAATCTCTTTGGACCCCGCCCACACCCGCCGTGGCCCGGCTCTGGATTAGAGTCGTACGAATAGAAACGATGTATCCGTGAAGCCTATTTCAACAATGGCCTTCAACTTCAACTGGTCGCCGCTGACGGCCGACGCCGAGTTCTACGCTCGGGCCCGCGACCTGCTAACGACCGCCCTCAACAAGTCGCCGAAGCCCCCCATCATCGTCGATGACATCCTCGTCACCGAGTTCAACCTGGGCTCCGTCCCGCCCGAGCTCGAGATCCTCGAGATAGGAGACCTCGCTGAGGATAGGTTTCGCGGCATCTTCAAGATGTCCTACTCCGGCGATGCGTACCTCACGCTTAGGACCCGGGTGCAAGTATGTGCGATCTTATTATACATGAGTTTCTGAAGAGAATGGAGCTATAGGCGATGTGGTATGTCCAGTTTACAGGTTGTGCCTATCAAGTTGGGTAGCTACCCCGATGGGCTCTTGCACCGCCGAAAACTAGGTTTTCCAACTGGGCCGTGGAATTCTGCATCGCCAGTTACCCTGGTATCACCGGCAGAGCGAGTGCTCATAGGACCTCCTCCGTCGATTTGGCGTGCCACATGCTCTTTGCGAATGTTTGTTCAGATTTCCGTAAGGTTTCGTGCCAGTACAGCCTGCGCATGAAGTCTCGAAATTGCATCGCAGGGGGTCCGCGATATTCCGGAGTTGTTTCAAGCTTGGCTTAAAACCCGCGTGTTATAAGAGATGCTAATATAGCGACCACAGGCAAACCCCCTGAATACCTATCTTTCCTCTAAACCGACATTCACATCGCCGCAGCCGCTGGCGGCTGCAGCAGGACTGACGATACCTTTATCAATTACATTATCCGAGATCAAGCTCTCGGGCTTCGTCATATTGGTCTTTTCGAAGCAAAAAGGCCTCACATTAGTCTTCCGCAATGATCCTCTCGAGTCTCTCAAGGTCTCTTCGACCTTTGACTCAATCCAGTTTGTCCGAGATTATCTCCAAAAAACCATCGAAGGTCAATTACGGACATTGATGATGGAGGAGTTGCCCGCCATCATTCATAGGCTCTCGCTACGGCTCTTCTGCCCGGACCAGCTCCCCAGGGAAGAAGAAGCACCGAATGAGGCAGACGACGAGGCAGTGGTCGACCCTTTTGCAAATCTACCTGAAGAAGCCGTCGATTCTACCGGCCATGTACTGGATGCGAATGAAATTGCCTCAATGACCTTTGAGCGAGCATCGGAACTGCAGTCCCTCTTCTCCCAGAAGAATCTACTCCGACTAGCAGCGCTGAGTGATTCACATCGCACCTTATCCCTATTCACTCCCGGAATCCGCGATGTGATGTTCAGGGCCTGGACGGGCCCAACGGAACAATATGGCAGTGGACCCTCCACGCCCCTTGCGACTCCTAGCCTTTCGCGTATGCAATCGCAAGTAGGCCCTACGACATACACATTCACCGATGCTAGTATGGACCAGGGAAGCTCCCCTTCAAGACCGTCTACCAGCGGTCATGGTTCATATACAAGCGGCTTGTCATTAGGAATGGGCAGGCCACGAACATCACGAAAGAAGAAAACTCGTGTTGTTAACCTCCGCCGCTCAAAGACCAGTGTGGATGCGAGCAGCGAGACGGCCGAGATGGGCGACAGCGTCTCGGCTTCAGAGTCAACTTCCCTCACTGGCCCGAACTCGGAACCCATTATACCTGTATCAACAATACCCGAGGAGGCCGAAGAGATGTCTCAACCGACAGAACCACCTTTCAGCAGATCGCGGTCATCCGAAAACAAGGCACTGCCCTCTCGCCCCGCGTTAAACATGGACATCTACCAAGCCCCAGCCAGTGAGGAGAAAGCTGTCGTGGCAC
This sequence comes from Monosporascus sp. 5C6A, assembly GCA_004155035.1. NCBI lineage: Eukaryota > Fungi > Ascomycota > Sordariomycetes > Xylariales > Monosporascus > Monosporascus sp. 5C6A. Next base: position 167,222 of record QJOB01000075.1, on the reverse strand, counting down.
CACCAAATGAGAGTAACGAGAAGGCGATATCAGCTCGCCAACAGCGGGCGCTAGAAGCCATGGCTTCTGCCAAGAGCCCCTTCAACTCAGACAGGCCGCGGCCCGCCCGATCTGACACCTCGTCTGTAATCCTGGAGCAGGCCTGGATTATGAAGATGGCGGGGGAGATAGCGCGTCGCGTGTACGACGAGAAACAGCGGAGGGGAGACATTTGGGTGGAGAATGATGACCCACCACCTCCTGCTTATGAAGCAACGCAATAACAACAGTATAAACCCCAACCGCCTGACAATACCTTTCCTCCAAAACATTTTCCCTTTGTACATGACTTGAGAAATAGCAGCGTATGGCGTTGTGAGAAGGGACCTGTTGTTCGAGAGATTTTGCTTTCTCTAAAGCGTTGGTGATATCCCCAAATTTTTTTGATGTGCTACATTCTTTCTTTGCATATGTACATACCACTTCTCGGCGTCTTGGAGCGGGGGAGGGGCAACTAAAAGTTTAGGGTCAAAAGGAATGGAAAATCGGGGCCTGAACATCATCAGGCGGGAGAGTCGCGTGTGTGTGGGAATTGGGAATACAGCACAAGATCCCCATCATTTACTCTTTTTGGATTGCTGCATTGAGGCCGGTGACGATGCATGCAGTCCGCAGAGAACGATGATGTGGCAGCGTCCTGTGATTTCCAAAACACACACATGCGCACACACGCATACACACACTTTGCAGGAGTGTTCCCCTTTTCCGCGTTTTATTATCTGTTATGCTACTATATCCCCGTCCCGCGAAAAGCGGTGTGACCCGCCCGTAAGGTAAGGGAGGGAGGCGTGGGGCGGCATACATATGTCATTGGGGTCATCCATCCATCTACATTCCATGGCTAGGAAAAGGGGGCGACGAAGTGTGAGACCGCAGAAGAAAAATAACAACGGGGAACGGCAAGTCAAGTCGTCTTGGAAGAGAGACACGACGCAGATGACCTCCGGGGGCACTGACCCGTACCTGGGAGGGCCGGCCCGGCCGCATCATCCACCGTTCCATTAGAGGGAGACACCTGACGAGATGGCTTTCACCTCAGACACGTACACTCCAGGAGGCAGGACTATAAAACCTTCTAAGTTACATAGAGAGAGAGATAGAGAGACAGAACAAACTCCAATCCGATATAGACCAAATTGGGCAACTAGAAAGATTTTCCTGTCCTGTTCTCATGTATATGGATTTTTTCGCCCTGTGGTGGGTGAATGGGATAGATTGGACTGCACTACTTAGCTGAGCGAGCAGGGCAAACGAGGGGTTGCTGGCCGCTGCTCGTTGCTTGTGTAATGCTAATAAGCCTGTCTAGGCAGATTGCTAGACGGACGTCGTTACCGACGGCGGGATTGCCGTATGCGCATGATGGTAAATGGTAAATGGGTTTCATGGTAGTTCGTCACGTAGGAATGAGATGCACCTACTGCCTAAGCGGTAAAAAATCACCAGAAAGGTTCGCAACGAATGCAACGGCACCATCCTTCCATTGTCGAGACCAGGAAGTTTTTCCATTCAACAGCACCATTGCAATGCCTCTCTCTGCTAGACAGACAGATCAACCAGGGCTTGTCGGGCCGTTAGCTGGTGATCGTCTAACCGATTGTAAAAATACACAATTCCACGGAATACACCCGTTCCACCCCGGCCTATGCGGCCGGCAACTGACGCTTTGCGCGTCCCATCGGACGGACTCCCGTAACACCGCCGCGCCTCTTTTTTCCGGGTCCGAAAGACAATGCACACCATGGCGCCGCATGACAATATCCCGTTTTCAGGGTCTCCGAGAGCCTCAGAGAAAAAGAAACCGTGCAACCAACGCCGAGACAACAGAACAGAAGGTGAAACGCATGCCAGACAACTAAAAATTAAAACACTGCGGCCTAGTGTCGGACAGAGCTAAGCACAAGACACTCGCCCGAATCTCGCGCACTTTTGCTCGTGAGCTACCTCGTCAGCATAGCGAGCGCCGCCGGCGCGACCCTAAGCGCCACGACGAGCCGGCCCGTACCCGTGCGGGTCCAGCTGCAGCCCGCCCTCTAAGCGGTGGTGGCCGAGGCCGCCGTGGAGGAGGAGGCGGCGGCGGCAGAGGCGGCGGCGTTCTCGGCCTTGAGCTGGGCGAGCTCGGCCTCCTTGGCCTTGACGGACTTGTTCATCTCGCGGATCATCTCGTGCACCTTCTCGCCGGCCTCGCGGAGGCGCCGGATCTCGAGGGCCTCGGTGTCGCGGCTGAAGGGCTGCCCGGGCTTGTTGGACTGCGGGATCATGGCGCTGCGCTCCTTGACCTCGCCCGAGGCGACGAGCTCTTCCGAGGACGCTGACTGCTGCGGCTGCTGATGCTGCGGCGTCGACTTCCCCCCCTTTCCACTGCCGCCGCCGCCCTTGCTACTCGTCGTCGCTGCCGGCGGTGGCTTGGAGCCCTTGTCGTGCGCGCCTGTCGTCAGGACATGGTAGAACTCCTCGAAGGGCTCGTTGAAGAGCTGCTCCTCGTAGGTCCAGGCGATGACCTCGCCGCCGTTGCGCATGGCCTCCTTCTCGGCCTCGGTGCGGCCGTAGGGGTGCAGGCGCAGGTGGTGGTAGAGGGTCTGGGGCTTCTCGCCGCTGCGGCTGTCGTAGTAGAGCTTGATGGTGATCTCGAACTCGCCCCAGCCCGTCTCGTTGACGACGAAGGCGCGCTGCTGCTGCGACGGCGACTTCTTCCCGCTGTTCTCCTTCATGATGGACTCGGCGTCGATGGTCCGCAGGTGGTTCGGGATCGACTCGTGCAGCTTGAACTGCACCCGCCGCAGCCAGTAGAAGATGTCCGTGTCCTCGATCCCCTTGACGAACACCTGCCACGAGTGCGTGTGGTCCGCCGGTACCCCCGGGGGCTTCGGGTTGTCGGTGTCGTTGAACGGCCGCGCCGTCGTGCCGTAGATAAAGGGCCGGAAGATCTGCACCCCCTTCATCCGCTTGCCTCCCGGAGGTGGCATGGTGGCGAGATGGGAGAGTCGTCGGGCGCAAGGAGGGTCTGGCGCTCGCTGGGTTGGAGGCAGAAGATCGGCTTAGGAAGGGGTGGTACGCTGAAGGGACTGTTTTCGATCGCGCGTCGATGTCTTGATGATATTGGAAAGCCCAGAAAAGCTCCAGTGAGTCCCACACAGAGGGGCAAGAGTGTCCGACTGGGCGCCGTTTGGAATCAGCTGTTTGTAATGGCTTCAGGGAACGAGCTTAGATGAATTTGAACTAGTGACTCTGAAAAGAACCGCGATTTTCAGTTGCTTAGCTTGTCGTCGAGAAGTGCAATTACGATGCTAGGTTAGGATGCTGGTGGAATGGCGACTTTTCTGAAGGTAATGGCATGTGACGGCATAAGAATAAAGTTCAGCCTTGCAGGGGGGAAATTCCATTCTGTGGGTACCCATAGCTATGTCCAATTGCATATTGGATATCCCTGTTGGTGGAGATACTGTAGACATTGTGAGGTACTCCTTACAGTGGTACATGGAATAAAAAGCTTAGCCTCACATATGGGCTGATGATGTAGTTGATTCACTTAAAAGCAGATGTCGAAATGGAATCATACGTTTGTTTCGTGACTCGGCCACCTGCTTGAATATATGATCAAAATACTGGCAAAAGGATTATTTCCAATTAATCCGTTCCTTGGCCGCATCCTAAATTTGTATTTCGGAGCTATACTGAAGCTCATCTAATCATCACGCATAACTCACACATCCACCATGCCAGCCGTCGCCAAGAGAATAGTCGTCTGCGGCGGCAACGGATTCCTAGGCTCCAGGATATGCAAATCAGCCATATCGAGAGGATGGGACGTGACATCGATTAGGTAGGCTAATTCTCTTCTCTCCATGGCTACCTACCCTGGCATCGCGAGTAACTAAAACCACCTCCCCCCACCACTAGCCGATCCGGGGAGCCCAAATGGAACACCGTGACGTCGTCCTCTACGCCGCCATCGTGGGCCCACAAGGTGACATGGGAGCGCGCCGACATCCTGCGCCCGGCGACCTACGCGCCGCTGCTCAAGGGCGCCGACTACGTGGTCCACAGCATGGGGATCCTGCTGGAGGCCGACTACAAGGCGGTCGTGCGGGGCCAGGAGTCGCCCATCAGCGGCCTGCAGAAGGCCTTCGCAGCGGCGCCCAAACGGCAGCAGCAGCAGCCCGCCAACCCGCTGGACCGGGACGACACCCGGCCCCCGGAGACCGGCGACCAGCTCACGTACGAGGCCATGAACCGCGACAGCGCCGTCGTGCTGGCGGGGGAGGCGGCGCGCGAGGACGTCGCCGCCTTCGCCTACGTCTCGGCCGCCGGCGGCGCCCCAGTGCTGCCCGCCCGGTACATCACGACGAAGCGCGAGGCCGAGGACATCATCGCGGCGCGGTTCCCGGGCATGCGGGGCGTCTTCGTCCGGGCGCCCTTCCTGTACGACAGCTCGCGGCCCATCACTATGCCCATGGCCGCCATGACGGGGCTGGGCGCCGTGTTCAACAGCGTTACGGGGGGCGTCCTGGGCGGCTTCATGGGCGCCGCCGGGGTTAAGCCCCTCAAGGCGGACGTCGTCGCGGAGGCGATAGTGGAGGCGTTGGACGACGCGAATGTCAAGGGACCGATAGAGGTGCCCCAGATCGAGGAGCTGGCAGACAAGTCGTGGAGGAAGAATATGCTCTGATCCCATTGAACGAGGCTCTCTCTGTGCAACGCAAATTATAGACTGTACCATAGCTCTGTAACGCCATTCCTCTGCCTGTATTGTATGTATAATGCACCCAACTAATCAATCAATACCCTCATGTCTCCTCAGATGGCCGTGCCACGCTCGAAGCTATCCCTGATATCCGCCGTGTACTTGTTGTAGAAGCGCGACAGCTTCTGGTTGAACTGCTTGTTCTTCTCGTTGATGTACGTGACGTCGCCCTCGTCGCCGTTCTTCGCCATCCTCTCCCGCCTCTTCCGCATCCGCACCTCCTCGGCCTTCTTCAGGTCGCTCACGAGCCGGTCCACGGCCGCCCTGTCGGGCTTGTTCTCGACGAAGGCCGTCGAGTCGGCCGTCGAGTAGAAGCTGCCGTCGCGGTCGACGGCGACGAGCTCGCCGTCCTCGGTCTCGACGATGTCGAGGCCCCCCGAGGCCGCGGCCCGCTCGATGGCGGCCATCTTGTCGCGCGCGTAGCGCTCGAGGTCCGGCGCCGCCATGTCGCGCACCTGGCGCTTGTAGACCTTGACGCCCTCGGCGCGGTAGTCTTGGAACGCGTTGTTGTCGCGGTGCGCCGCCTTCTTCCGGAGCCGCCGGTCCCAGCGCTCGCTCTCCTCGGCCGTCCAGTCCCACGCCCGCTTGCGCTCGAAGTCCTCGCCCCCCTCCTCCGTCTCCGCCTTGAGCAGCTTGTGCGCCGCGATGTCGCGCCGACGGTGCAGCGCCGTCAGCGCCGTGGGGTCCGTCGCCAGCCGCTGCGACTCCTTCGCCGCCTCCTGGAGGTTCTGGTCGGACGACGTCTTCGCGCGGGCCTGCAGCGCGCGGAACCGTGCCATACGCTCTTTGGCCTTGTCCGCCGAGCTCGTAGCCGGGGCCGTAGTGGACGATTCGCCTTCCTCTTGTTGTTCTTGCTCCGTGGCGGGTTGCTCAGTGCTGTCCGCCTTCGATGTTTCTTCGCTGTTGACGGCCACCTGATCGGTATTTTCTGTCGGTGCGGCAGTGTCTGTGTCCGCTGTAGTTTTCGCGGAAGAAGCGGTCTTCCTCTTCTTTGTAGGAGGCATAATGGCTGCAATAATTCGGTCGGGTCGATTTGGTTATATTGCTTGACCAAGGGATAGGTGATCGTAACAACGACTATTAAAGACGTTCAAAGTGGCGAGCAAAAAGCTGGTGTTCGTTGATTCAATGTTGCTGACGTCGAAAGAGAAAGTGGATCGGTACCTGATGACTTGGGTGTCCCTGTAGTGGATCTCCAGGTCCAGCTAGATCCATATTACGTAATGGTGTCTTGGCTTCGGAGAACGTTTGGTCTTGCTCCATCTGGGCCTCTCTCTGCATGCTCATAACGGTTTTATTCATTAAGTTAATGCGGATTCTCAGCGGGAAGGGGGTTTAAAAAGGATAACGTATAAAAGGAATTTATTTGAGCGTAACTTGAAGTTATTTTTGATTAGTCCGTTACAGAGATATGAGATTTAAAGGCTAATATTCAACATTATGGAGTGGTACTTGATTAACTTTGAAGAAATTGGAAAACGAGCCAGCCGAGGCCTGAGCTAGCTGAGGTAACTATTCCCGTCCCCCTGACGCCAGCCTGCCGACATTTCAGGCCTGACCTGCAATCGTCCATATCGTTTCGAGTTGAGCCGCGCGGGGTCGTAGCCGTTATGTTCTCGGAAATATCTAGAAACCTGGAACGCTTGCGCTTTGGATCCGGAAGGTCTAGGGAGACGAACAAAATTTCGGAGCCCGATAATTCGGAAGGGGCTGTTATCGTCACATCTGATATCGGACGGCGACGGGAAAGCGAGCTTTACAGTTTCAATGAGGATGGCATTGACAGTTCCGAGGATGAGGCTGCTGGTACCCTGCACACGTCTGGAGGGAACCAAGCTCAAAAGATCGAACGCAAACCATTCCAGCTTTCCACGCTCAGGTCTCGATTCACTTGGCTAAGTGCTGACTTCGATGACAGCTTCGGCTCCAGCGCCGCATCCTAGGCGGCCGTGGGACGTCGAGACTGCGAGATCAAAGCTTAAGGAATGCGACGAGAAACACTCTTGCCGTGATGTCAAGGAGGTGCCGACGCGCCTGCTCGACTTGAGGACCGACGAAGACCGTACTAAGATCAAACTGGTCATAACGAAAGAGAAAGAAATTAAGGATCGTCGATATGCCGCATTGTCGGATTGTTGGGGTAACAGTACCCCTTTCACCACAGAGCCGTCCACTCTTCCCAAGCGCCTTGAAGGCTTCGCCTTGACCGACACGCCAGCGACCTTGATATTCCTTATCTGTGGGTCGACACACTCTGCATCCTCCAAGGCGGCCCTGGTGATGTCGAGGCCCGAGCTGACTGGAAACGGGAGTCGGCCCGCATGAACAAAGTGCACGGAAACGCCTATCTTACCATAGTTGCTGCCAGATCATCGGACTGCAGCAGCGGCTTGATCGCAAACCCGATTTGGACTATGACACAGCATGTCAGTGGGGGCAGCGAGCGGAGAGTTCCCTTCGGCCGCGAACTGTTATTCAGCCGGGGGTGGGCACAGCAGGAATGAGTGCTTTCAGCTAGGCTCCTGGTCTTCACCAGTACCGATATGCACTTTGTTTGCAATGTATGGGAGGCCTCGGCCTTACACGGCTCCCACAAGTTTCGCCTGCCAAAGTCACTGGGATAGTGCAGAACTCTATCTTGGCGCCATGTTATGGTAGACTTCTGTGCCAGAAATTTAACCCAACCAAGAGACAAGCTACCCGCCATCTCAGGGCTAGCAAAACGCTTCTCCGAAATCGCAAATGGGACACTCGGCGACTATCACGCCGGGCTTTGGCAGGACCGCCTCCCCCGCGATCTGACATGGAGAGCGGAGGAACTCGGCAACGGCTTTGCAATTTATTTGCCACTTAGCCTCGGACGCGGCAGGAGCATAGTCAACGGCAGGCCGAGAGCGCCGTCCTGGTCATGGGCGGCAGTTGATGGCTCGGTGATCATACTTCGATGTGACCGGATTCTCGCAACGGATAATCGACTGCCACACGGAGCCGTCACCGGCCCGCGATCAGTTCGGCGAAGTTATCTCCGGAATACGGTTGGCGACAGTGATCACTACGACAAAACCCAAAAATTATAAATAGGTATACACCTGGATAAAATTAAATACATATTTAATAAATTAAACAATATTAAGTTATTAAATTAGACGAAACATTTATTAAAAAAGTTATCAACCTACAAAAAAGCCTATATAAGCTCGTATAAACCTATGCGAACTTATACAAACTTTACATAGCTTCATAACAAACTATACATATTATACCTAATTTTATCAACCTTATACAAACTTTATTTATCCAGCTTTCGCTTTACCCAATTTTACTTACCTTTACAATAACTTATTTAATTAACCATACTTAATTCGCTTTCGAATATTCTTAATTTACTATATATCCAACTTATAAAAAGGTATTCGTACCGGTTATAAACTTCACCGCCTTTTTTTACTTATTTTACTTACTTTGCACTATTTTATTTAACGTTAATATATTACAATTATTTCAATTTTAACCGTTACTATCTTTCTTTAGCCGCTATTTACCTTTGCTAAAACCGTTTAATTAGTTAAACGGAAACGTATAAAACTAAAAAAAGCCAAATTACAGCCTAAATTAATCTCTAACAATGTTATTATCGCCTTATATATTAGCAAAAAATGCTTAATTAACTATATACCCTTTAAAATTAAAAAAATCAAAAATATTACTAAAAATTAAATTATATCGGCCCTGCCCGAAATTATTAATATTTATTATAACAATTATAAAGCTCTTATTAAGTATATATTTACTAAATAAAACGTAAAATAATAATGCCGCCAGGAAACGGATTAGGAATTCGTAAGCGAAATTTAATTAAAAACGGATAAGGTTATATAATCGTTCTATTAATTTTTTTTAAATACGTTCAATTTTAAGATATTAAATATTTAGGTAGGCAAAATATTACGAAGGATAAATTTACTGTTAACTTTTTATATAGGCTTATTTTTAGGAAATTAAAAAGAAATTTACTTAAAAAAGTAAAGATAAAGCTAAAATTAAGCTATAACGTAAGTTAATTTTTTATTTAAACTTTCGATAAGTTAATACAAGATCTAACGAGGATTACGATATTGTAAATATCGTCATAATAGTCCGAATAAAAAACATATTAACGAAAATCTTTTTAATTAATGCCATACCAGCTTAATCGTTTTCGTCTGCTGTTAAACGCAAACCAGAAAATGTAATTAAAATCGACACGTTTTTTTGCTTTATTAAATAAAAATTTATTACGGCGGATCTAAGCAAGTCCGAACCGGAACAAACTTGTATAAGTTCGTACAAACCTGTATAAGCTTAATGCGAAACAGCCGTATTTGATATAAACACGTACGAAAACATATAAATTATTACGAAATTAAAAAAAAGCGGAACAAGTTTTATTAAAAAATATGTTACCGTATATAAGCAAAAAACGTAAGAACTTACTTTTTCCGATAACAACTAAGGCTGCAAAAAAAAAGTTATAGCGATATGGAAAAAAAAAAAATATAATTTGAAAAAGGTAAAATAAAGCCGAACTAATATACATAAGTTTCCACAGTTAGTCCTTACCGTATTTTAGCTTATGCAGTATCGTTAACCTTTTTATCAAATTTGAGCTTTTTTAATCTATTAAAATCCACTTTAAATTTGCGATATATTTTTTAAATATAGGTTTTTTTTTATTAATCTTAAGTTTCGGAAATTTCTTTAAAAACGGTTAATATCCGTTCCGTTCCTAAAATGTTAATTCGTTTTTTAAATAAAGATATTAATAAAGTTAAGGTTCGTTATAAAAAGTATTAAATCGTTTTGTAAAAAAACCACTTATTCTAGCCAGGATATTGTAACGAACCTGTTATACATCCACCTGGAGATATAAGCAATATCCGAAAAGGGTTCTTGATTTACAGGTAATAATAATACGATAAGTAATTCTGGGATCTGTTTATTAAAAAGGTTTACGGACTTTTCTTTTAATAAAAAAACGGTGCCTTTAATTAAAAACTTAGATTAATAGTTAAGGAGCGAAACTATTTAGAAGTTATTTACATAGGAAATGATTTATTATATATTCATTTTTGAGATAGTAAGTATGTCGTGGATTTATGTAATTTATGTAATTTAATTCCAAATCCTATAGATTATTTAAATTACCTAAATTACTTGGGCTTTGGCAAGTAAAGTTAAGGCTTTCGCATCCGAGGTTTTCCCGCCGGATTTTAAAGCCGAATCCTTAAAACGTAAAAACCCTTATTTGTAATATTATTTCCTTTTTTAAGGATTTTTATTTTTAAAAATAAAAAGTAAGTGGTTATTTTGTTTTCCGTGGAAAGTTTTTAAAGTTTTCTAATTAATTTTACTATAACCGGCCGTATTTAAAAAGGAAAAAAAAAACCTCGTTTAAATTAACGTAATTCCCACGATACCTGCGTAAATTTAATCAAAAATTTTAGAATTAAAGTTTTTATTTGTTTAAATTATATTCGGCTTGGTAAAAAGAATTATTTTTACGCGTTGGAATACCCGAGTTGCGACTGTTGTATTCGTTACTAACGTTTTTTTTGTAACGTTTTAACAATAAATTTTCTGAAAAAAATAAACGAAACGCAAAAGCGTTTGTTGCGAAAGTAATGCGAAATTGAAGATAATTTTTTAACGTATTAAAAAATTGCTAAGCGGGAACAGGAAACAGTAAAAAAAAGGTTGGCTGAGTTGTATTGGTAGCAAAACGAAAAGTCGGAGGAATTTATTGGGAAACTAAGGCGTTTGTATTTTTAACAGGATTTTTTGAAAAAGAGGGCTTTAGAAATGTTGAAAGAAAATTTCGAACTGGATTAGTTAGAGGAACGGGAAAGAATAGAGGAAGAACAGCGTCGTGTAAAGGAAGAGCAAGTTCGGCTTACTTTTGAAATAAATGTTATAACAGAAGCGTTTATTTTTTTTGGATGAAGTGCCGTAGGGTTAGATTTGAGCGAAGGGCTGTTATTGCCTGTGACCTTGGTTGCGTTGGAAACGGTTGGTTAGGGTTTTGGCGATGAAACTTTTTAATTAAACCTTTTATATTCGTTAGGTGGTTAAGCGGTTTTTACGTATTTTTTTCGTATAAGTAGCTTTTTTATTTAATTAGATATTGGATTTTGTTTTTGATTATTTTGGAGTTTAGTATTTTTTCGATTTTATATTTATCGGTGTTATTTTTTAGTTTTAGATATTTTTTAACGGGGCGTTTTTCGATATTAATTTGAGTAAGGAAATGTAAAAGACAGAGTGTATCTTTATTGTTTTGGGTAGTAACAGTCGGTAGTTGGTTTTGGAAATGATTTCGTTAATTTTAAAAAAGCCGAGTTTCTTGAAATCGAATTTATTGTTGGGCCTTTTCGTTTTGATTTATGAGATGTTTAAAGTTGCGTTGGGTTTTTACCGTAACAAGTAAACTTTGTTTTTTTTGACAGGATTAGTTTTTTAATTTTTTATTGTTGTAATATTGGGTTATTTGTTATTAAAGAAACCGTAGTTTAGCTTGTAAACGGGTTTGTACCGTCTTAATTTTTGTTGTTATTGTTTCTGTTCGTGGTGTAATTGTGGTAATTGTAAGGGCTTTGTTTAGTGGTTGTTTTAGGTGTTGGGTTTTTGTTTCGTGTTTATATACCGCTATATGGGGGGATACGTTTATATCTTTATTAACAGAGATGTTGTAAGTTACCTAAGCGAATGGTAAAAGTTTTATCCAGTTATTTTATTAGTAATTAATATAGTTTCGTAGGTATTGTTTTAATGTTTAATTTAATTGCTTAACTTATTTATCCGTTTAAGGATAATATGTTATAAAGAATTTAAGTTTGGTATTAATTTGTTTAAAGAAATTAGTGCTAAATTTAAAGGTAAACAGTTTGTTTTTATTAAAAATGACTTTTTTTGGTATTCCGTATTTGTTAAGGTAATGTCGTATAAATATGTAAGTTAATTATTTTGTTGTTATGTTTTTTTTGTAAGGTAGGAAGTACTTATATTTAGTAAGTTTATTAACGATTACTTATATTTTATTATATTTAATTTTAATAACGGGGTTTTTCGATAACGGTAAACCGATGATGAAGTTTTAAGCGATAGTATTCCAGGTTTTGTTGGGGATGTCTGTAGGTTGCAGTAAGCCGTAAGGTTTGTATCTGGTTGTTTTGGCCTTGTTGCGGATATTGTAATCCTTAATTATTTGCTTAATTATTCGGCGAAGTTTAGGGAAGTTGTATTTTTCCTGTAGTCGTTTAGTGGTTTTGAAGATTTTTTGGTGTCCGTATAGGGGGTTTTTATGGAATTCCGTAATAAACTGTTTTTGTTTTTTTTTAGGTATGTAAATTTTGCCATGGTATAAAAGTTAGTTTTTGGATTGTTTTTTTAGTTGCTTTATTTCCTTTTGTTTCTTTGGATTGTAAAAATTTTTGAACTGTATTAGGAGTTTTAGCGTAGGTTGTTTTAGGGTTATATATAATTATAAGATGCCGTTTTTTGTGGCTTGTAATATCTGTATGTTACGTTTTGGGATTTTGGAGTTGTAATTGCTTTTGTAACTTAGAATGTCCGCCTGGACATTTTCTTTGCTTTTAATATGGTGGATTTTGAAGTTAAATTTTAACAGGAAAATTATTTATGTTTTGTGGCGTTTATTTAAATCCTGAGTTGTTATAAATCGAGTAAGATTTTTGTAATTTAAGTAAATATTAAAGGGTTTTTTGGTTCCGTTAAAGAAAGGTTTTTATTCCTTAAGCGTTAGGATAATTGTTAGTAGTTCCTTGTTGTAAATGGGGTATTTGAATTTAGCGTTTTTGAAGGTTTTGGAAAAGTAAGTTATTGGGTATTATTTTTTATTATTTTTTAATTGTTTTAGGATTATTTTAAGAACATAATTTGATGCATTTGTTTTAAGTCGTTTTTTTTTGTGGTGATTTGGAAGTTTTATTACGGGGGTACTGGTAATTTTGTCCTTGATTGTTTGAAAGGCTTTCCTGGCTTTTTTTGGGGATTCGAATTTTTTTCCGACGTACTTTTTGGTGGTAAGTTTCGTTAGGGGACTGGTTAATTTTCCGTATTTGATAATTAGGTTACGTATATATCTGGTAAATCTTAGGAATTGGCGGATGTTTGTAACGGTTGCCTTATTAGGGACTGGTTAATTTCTAATTGTTTCCAGTTTAAAGTTTTGGATTTAAATCTGTTTTAAGATAATGGTATAGTTTAAGAAGTTTAGTTTCTGTATGTGCTATACGCTTTTTGCTGGGTTAACGCGTATGTTGGCTTCGTTTAGCGTTTTAAGTACCTGGACAACATACTTTTTGTATTTCTTTAAGGTTTTAAAATAGATAAGGATATTGTCGAGATAAACGAATACAAATTTGTTTAAAAACTGTTTGAAAATAGTTATGATTAAGCGTTAGAAACTGGCGGAAGCGTTAGTAAGTCCTATAGATATTATTCGGTATTCGTAGAATTTATGTATTGTTTTAAATGCCGTTTTTTATTTTTCGTTTTTGGTTATTTTAATCCGATAATAACTATCGCGAAGGTCGAATGCAGTAAATTATTTAGTTTTGTTAACGTTTTTTTTAAGGTATTTATAAAGGTTAGAGGGTATTCGTTTTTAACCGTAATGTCGTTTAATTGTTTATAGTCGATTATTTTTTTAAAGATTGGATTTCCGTTTTTATCGATTTTTTGCTTGCCGTTTTTTATTTTTGGAATTATGAGAACTGGGTATCCGGCAGGAGAGTTAAAGGGTTGAATATATCCTTTTTTTAGATCCAGTTGTATATTTTTCTATAAAGCTTTTATTTTTTTTGGATTTATGTAATAGATTTTGTGGAGTTTAGGATGATGTCCTTTTTTAATGGGTATCCGATGATCTTATTGATTGTAAGGAGGTAATTCGTGGTTTTTTTGTTTTTGAATAGTTTTTTGAATCCTTTGTACTCTTGCGGTACCATAGCGTTTTGACTTGGGATTTGTATTTTTTTGATGATATAGTAGATTTTCTGATTATTTTTTTTTTGAAGCTTTTGTTTTGTTTTTTTTAGAAAAGGGTTTGTTTTCTTTAATTAATACGTGGATTGCTGGATTGGAATTAGGGTATTTTTAGGATAACGTTATGTCTTAAAATGTCGGTTATATTAAGAATAATTTTTTTGAATATTTTTGTATTTGGATTGGAATTTTTTTTGTTTTTTTTAAAACTCGACCGTTTTTATAGGTAGATAGGTTTTTATTAACGGTACGTAATTTGTATAATTGTAATTTGTACTTTTAAGGGATCTGGTACTTTTTGTTATAACGGGTAAGATGAAGTTACTTTCCGTACTTGAGTTAATTATGGCCTTGAACGTTTTATTTCCATAATGTAGTGGAATTTCGATTTGACTTTTGAGTTCCGTTTTGGCCTTACATAAGGTTTTGTGTCGGTGGGCTTTTCGATACCTTAATATTAAGAGCTTTTGAATTTTTTTGATTAATAAGGTTGGTTGCGTTAAAAGCATTTCTATTTACGAGTTTTCTTAACTGCGTACTTGGAGTAATAATCGTTTATGCATTTAAACCAAGTTCGTCTGCCGAACTTGCATTGCGGTTTTAGGGTTATGTAGGATAAGGTCGGGTTTTCCTTCATAAGTACGTTAAAATCTGGTTGATTTTTAATTTTTAACGGTTTTATTTTTACCGCTAAGGCCTTATGTATTATATATAACATAAGTAAGTAATATAAGTATCTCTGTATTATGGCTTTTTAATTTTGTTTAGATTTTGGGTATAAGTAATAGGATTTGGGATATTTTGGCTATCGTGGAATTTTTATGTATTTGTATTTTTCGTTAAGTTCTGTAGCTAGTTCGTTATTTTATCCGGGCCAATAATTATTGTTTTCCTTAGTTCGTAAATAAGTTAGATATTTATAATTATAGCAAGCAAAGAAGTTAAGAAAGTTATGGTCGTTTTTAGGTTGTATTTTGGTAACGTCGGTTTTTCGATATACCGTATATTCGGGAAGCTTATAAAGCTCGGGGGATAACTGTCCGTAATTGCTAAGGTTTGGTCGCAACTAACTATTTTTATCGTATATTTTGTATTTTTGTACGTCGAGGTGATAAGTATATCCTAACTTTATAGTTATTTTGGAGGTTATTTGTTTTGGGTGGTATTTGTAAGTTTTAACTATAGAGTCTCGGCAAATGTGGTAGTTTTTATAGTTTGGGTTGTAATTTTGGATTTTACTTATCGTAACGATAGTAAATTCTGGTTGGAAGGAAGTAATGCTGACTTTTTTCTTCTTTTTTTCGTTTTTATTGTTTGATTCGTGTTTTGCTATTCGTACTTTTTTTTAAAGCTAGGGAATTTTTTTTTGGTATTTCGTTTAACTAAAAAACGACATTTACTTTTGTAATAGCCCTTTTTGCTATAGTTGAAGTACTTTATATTAAACTTGTTTTTCTTAAGATTATTCGAAGCCGTATTAGCTTTTTTTTAAGGTTTGTTTTTTTTTCTGAATTCGGTTGCTCGAATTTTTGTCGTTTTTTTTTCGATTAAATCTTTTTTTTTTAGGTATTTGTTAAAAGTGCGTCTGTCGGCGATAATAACCTTGTTTATGTATTTTTTAAAAGATCCCGTTTTAAGTATTATATATAGCTTATTTTTAACTTAAGATTTCAGGTTATTGTAATATGGATAAAATAACGCGTTTAAAAGTAATTTCGAAATGGCGGCTAGGCGGTTAAACTCGGTTGTATACTTTGCTGCTAACTTAACCTGTTGTAACAAATGTAATTGCTTTATTACGTATTATTTTTTATCGGTATTTCCGAACATAGCTTGCATTCGATTTTCGAAATCCTTGTAATTGCTGAAAATATAATTAATTGCATCGGACGAATTTTCCGGGTAATTTTCTAGGTAATCCTTAAGGATAGGTTCGAATTACAGGAAAGGTTTGTTAATAAGTAGCTGGAAGATGGTTATTACTTTTTGGTAATTTTCCGTTAAGGAATTTTAGTAAAATTTAAGGTAAGTTTTGGCTTAAATTAAGAATTTTTCGACGTCCGTAATTCTATTATAAAGCTTAGAGATAATTGGTTTATATCCTTTAACGTCGGGCATTCCATAATATTTAAGAAGTGGAATAATGGTTTTATAGTATGGGTTAGCTCCGAATACTGGTGGTATAAAGGCTGGGGTAATTTCTTTAGTTCTTGCCAAGGTATTTTTTCTTGCTTGAAAAAATCGCTGTCGTTTTTGTTTTTCCTTTTTTAAAGCCTGGATTTTTAGTAGTAAAAAATCCATCTTTTTTTCTACAGTAAGTTTCTTTTCTTTGCTCTTTGGTTTTGGCTAGGTAACTTCTGGCTTTTCTTTTTTATAATTCTTTTTTTCCTCCGATTTTCTTTGGACCTTAATAATATCCTTAAAAGTCGGAATTAATTGCTGTTAAAGTTAGGAAGAAAAAAGGTTTCTTTTTGCCCGAGTTATAAGTAACATTATGTAATCGATTAATTGAAGGACTTTCTTAATAAAGGATAAGTTATTTAGTTTTGTTTCCGATTTTTCACTAATTTATAAAGAAGATCGAGTATATTGTTTATTTACTAAACGTTATTTTGTAATATCGTTTTTATTAAGTTCAGAAAAGCTTATGCTTAATTAAGCCTTAAATTATTCGTCGATTATTAATTAAGAAACTATCAAAATGTAACGAACTTGTTATATATCCACCTGGAAATATAAGCAATATCCGAAAAAGGTTCTTAATTTGCAAGTAATAATAATACGATAAGTAATTTTGGGGTTTATTCGTTAAAAAGGTTTACGGATTTTTTTAAATAAAAAACGGTACCTTTAATTAAAAGTTTAAATTAATAACTAAGAAACGAAACTATTTAAAAGTTATTTACATAGAAAATAATTCATTATATATCCATCCTTAAAATAATAAGTATATCGTGGATTTATATAATTTATGTAATCTAATCCCAGATTCCATAAATCATTTAAATTACCTAGATCATTTAGGCCTTGGTAAGTAAAGCCAAGGCCTTCGTATCCGAGGTTCTCCCGCCGGACCCCAAGGCCGAGTTCTTAAAACGTAAGAACCCCTGTTCGTAACAGATATTATCGCATATATTCATAATTACCGCAAGTAAGTAAATATCGAAGTTAATTTTATTTTTTTCAGCTATAACTATAAGTTCCGCCTATCGTTTACGGTTTAATGCAACTTTATAATCGATAAAGCCTTTAATAACATCCGGATTTTGGTATAAATCATCTGGAATACCGGAAATAACGTAAGGTTAATTAAGTTACGAACGGATTAAATAAGCGTTCCAGGTGTAAACGAAATTATAAAACTTTTTTCGAAAAATAAGCATATATATATAAACTAATACAATACGGTTAAAAATTTCTACTTACTTTCATAAGCCTTAACTTTATAACCGGCCGAAAAAATCCTATAATTAAATGCGATTAACTTTATATAAAGCTGTACAAACTTGTATTAAATTTACCTGCCAAAATATAACCCGGTTTTTGACCAACTTAATTTACTAACTTTCGATCCATTAATTTTAAATATTTTTTTATAACACCAAACGTCCTTTTATTATAATCATTTAATAAAAGTTTACGCAATAATAAAAAACTTCGAAATAACTAATATAAAATTACTACCGTTGAAAAAAGTCGGTAAGTTGCTAATATAAGTAAATCCGGTTAATTAGCCAGATCCGCGGTACGAAACGAAATTAAAAAAAAACCGTTTATTTTTAATACGTTTTAATAAATAATAATACGTAATAGTTATAAACCTAGTTTTTACATTATGATTTAACCGGATAAGTTACGGGATATATCCAATAATATTAATAATATATAAATATTAAGTAAAAGCAAAACGGAAAGTAAAAGCATTAAAACCGATATAAAACTATATAATATACCGTAAATAAGTATCTATGCCGGCATAAACTTCGAATCCGTAAAATGTAAATTTATAATAAACGTTTACAAATAAAATAAAATTCGGCCCAAGCGTAATCTAATTATCGCAACGGCAGTAAAACTTATTTTAACGTTTACAAACTTTTACGGAATAAAGTTTATAATAAACAAACCGAATTATATTATGTAAAAGGTTAAAATTATGTTTTCGAAGTTATATATATAAAAACGTAAATTCAAAACAATATAAAACGTTATAAATAATTTGTTTATAAGCAAAAAAAGCTCGAAAACAGTCGATTTCGGCTATAAAAAAATAAAAAAAGCAACAACGGAAAATATAAAGCCTACAACGAATACGTTCGATATTAAAAAAAAAAATATAACAAAGCTCTTTTTTTGCGAATATTAATAAATTTTGTTATCGTTATACCCAAATTTATAATAAAAAAAGCTAATACGGGTACGTAAAGCCTTAAACGCGTTTATACGAATTTCGCGTTAAAATATACCTTATTTAAATAAACGGCGTTCGAAAGTTTTGCAAGTAATAATAACTTCGTACAAGTTAAACAAAATTTGTATAATTTCTTTAAAAAATATACAAACTTAATATTATTCGATAATCTATGGGCGGAAACGTTTAAAATTAATATAAAGACAAGGTATAATGGGAATAATGCGAACGAAATTACGGAAATTAAAAAAAAGAACTATAAGTTGGAAAAAATAAATAAAAAACGAATTTAACGCGTACGAACTTATGCAAGCTTGTATAAACTAATACAGATGCGTACGGGCTGGTATTAATTTTTTTATATATTTGTAAAAAATATTTTAAAAAAGTCTTTTATATTATATTTTTTTTAAATTTGTTTTATATACTAAATAATATATTATAATATTATATTTATTTAATAAAATATAAATATATATAATATATTATATAATTAAATTATATATTTTTATTAACTTTTAGTAATTAATTTAATTTATATTAATAATGTTTTAACAATTATAGTTATAATTTATTAATAATTAACGTATAATACAAACGAACTGCGCATACAAACGAGCTACGCGGTTTTTTACCATATCGTAACAACAAATTCGAATTAATTAATTACAATATATCAAATTAATAAAAATTAATCGGATTTTTCTTCGTTAAACGTTTTTACAGTTTTTTTACAAGTACGCATATTATGTCCGGGCTTGCCGTAAATGTTACATTTCCGTTCTTTCGTTTTAACCCTCGTACGACGATTATTTTTAGTTACTATTAACTGCATTTTCCTATTACCCTTTTTTTTTCGGCTAAAAAAGCTTGTTTTTTTTGTATAATAAATATCCTTTTTTTTAAAAACGTTTATTTTTAATTTTTCGACGTTTATTTAAAATATGGTTAATTTTGCGTAATTAAGTAATTTCTTATTTAAGAAAAATAACTTTATGTTAAAATATTAATTAATTTTTGGTTAAAAAGTTAACCCATTTAATTATTCTTGTCGGCGAATTACCCAGGTAATTTTTAATTTTTTTTATAAATAACGTCCTTATTTTTTTATTTCCTTAATATTTTTAAGGGTTTTTGCGGGTAAGGAAATAAAACCGGCGGAAGTTAACGGGAAAACGGTCGGCGTAGGCATAACTAAAAAAGTTTCGAACTCGGAAAAAACGGTATTAAGATCGAATAAAACGAGACCAGTTATAACGAATCCGGATTTAATATTATTGGACGTTATAATAACTTTAAACGTATTATAAAAACCAGTAAGGAAATTTTCTTTGGTAATATAGGTATAATAACGTTATATTAAATTTTCGATATATAACGAATAAACGTATTTTAAGGAAAAAAAATAAAATACGTTAAAAAGTTAAAATTTATACGAAAAATACGCGGGTATACAAAATGTAATAATGTCGTAATTAGCGCAATATTTTTCGAATTTTATTAAATAATAACTTTCGTAGCCGTCGAAAATAAAAAAATGTTTCGATTTTTTCGTACGCGTTCGAATATGTTAATCGAAATATTAAACCTATTTTAAACCTAATTCGTTTGTTATTTAATTATTATTATTTAATATAATTTTTTAACCGGTTGTTAATAATAAATTATTATGGAATTAAATTTTAAAATAATTTTTTCCCGTTATAATAATAAATAACGATATAACCCAACCTTAAAAATTAATAACTTAAATAACTGTAATTTATTTTTTATTTTTTTATTAAGTTTATTTAGGTTTTTTACGTTTTTCGGTATTAATAATTACCATACCCGTTATTATAAAAAACTTTATCAAAAATTCAGTTTCGTCGAAATTGTAAATATCCATTTTTACGATACCGTATTTTATAATAATAACCCGAATAAATTCGAACTATTTATAAAATGTTTCTGGATTTTTACATAATATCCGTTAATAATCGATTTTCCGATTTAAACGCGTTTGGAATTTTTTTTACCGTTTAATAAAATTAAATATTTAATTAATCCCGACGCATTTTACGATACATTACGTAAGTAATAAATTCGCCATATCTTTAACATACTAACGCCGGATAGGAAACGTTTACATATCTAAATCGAAGATACGGTCGACAATCGATTTTTTTTCGGTCGGCGTTAATTTTCGTAAATTAAGTATGGTATCGGATCGGGTAAATTTATTATTATATCGAGATCTTAAAATAAAAAGTGCAACCGTATATATAAAACTAAATTTAATATAAAAAAATTTAAGGTCTCGTTTTTTAACCTAAACAGCTAAATTTATTCGAACTTTTTTTATAAGCCGTTTTATGGAAATAATATTAAAAAATAAATAATTAAAATTAAATAACGAAAAAGTTAAAAAAAACGCGCAGTTCGTTTATATACGTAACTTGTTTATATTATACGTTATATTATTAATATATTATATAAATAAATTAAATAATCTATAATATATATAATTATAATTAAGATTTTTAATAATTATTAAAAAAATTATTTATTTTATATATATAAAATTAAATTATTATTTTAATAAAATTTATAATAATTATTATAAAACCCTTAATAATATATTTTAAAATAACGTATAACATAAACGAACTGCGCGTATAAACGAATTATGTGCTTTTTTTAACTTTTTCGTTATTTAACTTTAATTATTTATTTTTTAATATTATTTCCATAAAACGGTTTACAAAAAAATTCGAATAAATTTAGCTATTCAGGTTAAAAAACGAAACCTTAAATTTTCTTATGTTAAATTTGGTTTTATATATACGGTTGCATTTTTTACTTTAAGATTTCGATATAATAACAAATTTACCCGATCCGATATTATATTTAATTTACGAAAATTAACGCCGACCGAAAAAAAATCGATTATCGATTATATCCTCGATTTAGATACGCGAACGTTTTTTATCTGGCGTTAATATGTTAAAGATATGGCGAATTTGTTACTTACGTAACGTATCGTAAAACGTATTAGGGTTAATTAAGTATTTAATTTTATTAAATAACCAAAAAAATTCTAAACATATTTAAATCGGAAAATTAATTATTAACGGGTATTATACGAAAATCCAGAAACATTTCGTAAATAATTCGAATTTGTTCGGGTTATTATCGCAAAATACGGTATTGCAAAAAAAGATATTTATAATTTCGACGAAACTGGATTTTTAATGGGATTTTTTATAATAACAGGTATAATAATTACCAATACCGAAAAACGTAAAAAACTTAAATAAATTTAATAAAAGAAATAAGTTATAGTTATTTAAATTGTTAATTTTTAAAATTAAGTTATACCGTTATTTATTATTATAACAAAAAAAAATTATTTTAAAATTTAATTCCGTAATAATTTATTATTAACAACCGGTTAAAAAATTACATTAAATAATAATAACTGGATAATAAATAAACTGGATTTAAAATGGGTTTAATATTTCGATTAATATATTCGAACGTATACGAAAAAATCGAAACGTTTTTTTATCCTCGACGGTTACGAAAGTTATTATTCGATAAAATTCGAAAAATATTACGTTAATTATGATATTATTACATTTTGTATACCCGCGTATTTTTTATATAAATTTTAACTTTTTAACGTATTTTGTTTTTTTCCTTTAAAATGCGTTTATTCGTTATATATCGAAAGTTTAATACGACGTTATTATATTTATATTGTTAAAAAAAATTCCTTACCGGCTTTTATAACGCGTTTAAAGCTGCTATAACGTCCGATAATATCAAATCCGGATTTGCCGTAACTGGTTTCGTTTTATTCGATCTTAATACCGTTTTTTCCGAATTCGAAACTTTTTTAGTTATGCCTACGCCGACCGTCTTCCCGTTAACCTCCGCCGGTTTTATTTCCTTATTTGCAAAAACTTTTAAAAATATTAAAGAAACAAAAAACAAAAACGTTACTTATAAAAAAAAATTAAAAATTACCAGGGTAATTTGCCGATAAAAATAATTAAATTAATTAATTTTTTAATTAAAAATTAACTAATACTTTGGTATAAAGTTACTTTCTTTAAATAAAAAACCGCCTAATTACGCGAAACTAACTATATCTTAAATAAACGTTAAAGGATTAAAAATAAACGTTTCCAAAAAAAAAGATATTTACTATACAAAAAAAACAAGCTTTCCTAGCCGAAAAAAAAAGGGATAATAAGAAAATGCAGCCAACAATAACTAAAAGTAATCGTCATACGAAAATTAAAACGAAGGAACGGAAATGTAACATTTGCGGCAAACCCGGATATAATACGCGTATTTATAAAAAAACTGTAAAAACGTTTAGCGAAAAAGAATCCGATTAATTTTAATTAATTTGATATGTTATAATTAATTAATTCGAATTTGTTGTTGCAATATGGTAAAAAACCGCGCAGCTCGTTTGTGCGCGCAGCTTGTTTGTGTCATACGTTATATTTTATAATCAAATTTATTAATTTTTTAATATAACGGATTTTATAAACATCTTTTACGATAAAAACAAAAAAAGCGCTGCTGGGGCCGCCGAATTAGGTGAAAAGCGTTACCATTTTAAGAGGTAACAGCAGTACGGGGGAAATAGCAACAAAGGTTGAAAACAGGTATTATATATTTAGCCAGATCCCCTACACATGGAATTACTTGCACCTGGGGTTTCGGACCTTTATATTAACGAAACGCTTAACTTTAGCATTTATTTTTATTTTCTTATCGTTTATAATAAATCCATCCCTTACTGTCCGATATTAACGACGCGAATTATTACGACTATTTTACTTTATATATAACAACAATAATTTCCGTACCTTTTTTTAACCTCTTTTTTTATTTACGTTATTTAAAATAATCGGTTTTATATCCCTCGCCGTCGATAATCGCCTATTTGTTTCCGCTTTCCTAATTAAATAACCGCTAACCCGATAATCGCGCCTTTACTTACAAGCGTAAATAATCTGCACGAAAGCTACGTAACCTTTCTTTAATATTTTACAGCCCGAAAAACGCAAAATCGAATTATAAAACAAAAACCGACGTTTTCGGTTAAATAACATATTACTTACCGGGCGCAATTAAGCAATATTCGCTTTATCAAACCGAAATATTCCGAAAAAACCGAAATCAACGTTAACGGCATCTTTAATAAATAAAAACGGTACGCAAAACTGCTTTTAAAATACCCTTTCCCTCCGGGAAAAATTCCTTATATTTCTAACCTTATCCGTATAAATATTATACCAATATACAAGTTAATAACTGGGAAATATCGATTAAAAATTTTAAACCCAAAACGACCCAGGATTTTCTTTTATATATTTACGAACGTTACAAAATTAAATTCTAAAATAACGGCAAGGAATATATCCGTTAATTCCAACAGTTATACAAAACAATTAACGACCAGTACATAAACCGGAATAACGTCAAAAAAATAAACAAAATACGTAAAAAATATATCTATCCCGATATATCGGCATAACTAGTTAATTTATTCGATCCAAATTATGAATTTTTAATACGTAACTAATATTACAAAAACGTTTTAATTTTTCGTTTCGGTTACCGGCCGCCGAATATTGATAATAAGTTAATACTTAACGTAAATAACTTACGGATTATTTTAACGTTTAATATCGTATATAATACAAATATATTTCCAAATAAACGACACCGTATTTAATTAATTAATTATTACCAGATTTTATATTATACCGGAACGTAACCTACCGAACTTGTAAATAACAAACGGAAAAAATTAAAAAATAACTTTAGCAAAAAGAATTTCGGTTACAAAGTTATTTAGTCCTTTTTATCGGATGATAACAAAAACTAATTATTGTCATTAAATAAAAATTCTAAACTTTAAAGCCTTTTTTTAAAAAAAAAACTATAAAACGCAAACGTTTTAAAGCATTTTATTACGAAAATATTTAAATAATAATCATACGGCACTTTATTATTAAACGGTACATATTAGCTATAATTATTAAATTTATTTATTATGAAAAAGCTAATAACAAATTTAAGCCGTATATTCTTATTACGTTTTATTTATAATGCTAAGTAACTAAACGTTATTTAAATTAATAAGTTTTATTTAAAACTATTTTTTATTTTACCCTTATTCAAAAACTATTTTTTATACCGTTTTTATTATCCTCGTTTCCGTTTTATATAATAACGCATTTAAAACGCCGAACTTAACAAACGCATTTGTTATATTTAAATTAAAACTACCGCAAATTAAGTAATATATTCTGTTTTAATAAAAGGTATCCAAATTAAAAATCCCGGTTTTCCATCGATATCGTAAGACATTGCTTTTTAATACTAAAACCATACTATATTCCAAATTTAAAGAAAATATTAGTAACTAAAATAAAAATTCAGGATATAAAAAAATGAACGTTTAGGTTTGTTAGAAAAAACGCCGCAAATGTTGCTAACGGTATATTTCGTATTTTCCGTTTACTTAATATGAAATAACCGATATTTATACGGATTTAGGAATTATATTAACCGGATTTCGCTTTTAAAAAACGTATTAAACTTTATACGTAATTAAATAATACGCCATAACCTTTAATTTGTAATATTTTACCGCGCGTATTTAAATAAAATCGTTAACTTCGATTTTCAAAACGTATTCCTAAAAAAGAAAAAGAAAATAAACTATTTCGCTTATTTACGTACGTAAGTTTTACGTACAACTTTCGAGCTATTTCGGATATAGTATCCGAGGAAATATGGGCAAACCTTTCGCCGGACCTGGAAATTGTTAAGTTTAAAGAAAAACGCGTATAACTTAAGTAAGGTAAGTACCGAATTAAAGGTTATAAAAAAGAAGAAAATATCCTAAAGCTTACTAAAAAAAATTCGTACGAAACGTACGTATCGTAAAAGGTAGGTTATTAAAAAGTACTGTAAGTATTATTTTTATAACCGTTTTACTTGGGATATTAAAAGGTAAATACGGGAAGAAAAAGAAAAAAAAATGCAGAATTTATTATCGATATTATTATTTTAGAACGCGTTAAATTAACGGAGATTTTTTATTACTAGTCCGATAATTTAACTGAAAACGAAATCTTTTAACGAAAAATTAAAGTTATCGATTTTATAATAACTTTTTGCGATAAAAGAAAGATAATTAAACGTAATTATATTTAACGGAAGGCCAATATTTACCTACCTATTAAATTTGCGCCGCCCGAAACGGAAACCGAATTTATATCTAAGCTCGATTGATTTTTCTTTTATGTAAGTAACGCAATATCCCGATTATATTAATAATAAACGATTTTCTTTTAAAAAAAGGCTTTTACTTACTGCCGTCCTATAATTATAAACGACTATTTCGATAATTATTATTTGGTCGGGCGTAAGCGGGTTAAGTAATACGGTAAAAAAATTTGGTATGAACATTTTAAATATAGAAACCTTAAATTTTATTACCTGGATTATTTCCGGAATTATATTTAAAGAATTTATGGTATTACCTTGTAATTATCGAAGTAAGTAAAATAAAGGCGATTTTGCAAGGCAAAACGTTACCGGATGGTAAAAGCTAAATAAAAAAGCAATAAGAAAACTGAATATTGTAATTATTTTTAAATTGCGCTTTTATTTTATTTTCTTATGTTCCGATTCGATTTAATAAGTTGGATTATGGGCTTATAAACGTAATTTAATAAACTAATTAAACGGAACGAATATATAAATATATTTATTACTTTTTTCATAGTTTATATAACTTATTAATTTGTAATTTAACTTAATTACGCGAAATACTTTTGTTATTATTAAACGTAACTAGTATCCGTATTACTTAAATTTTACGTTACTTTTGTTAATATAAACCGTACGATTAGGTTTAATAGTTACTTAATTAACCTAGCCGTTATTTGCCGAAAGGCCAAAAGGTATTTATTAAACAATTTTTAGTAGGTTCTAGGCCTAAAACGGAAAGTAAGCCTTCAGTAGCCCTTTAAAAGGCTTATTAAAGCTTTTCTGTAGACGTTGATTAGGTTAGTATAACGAATAAAAAAGAGTGCCACCTATTTTTAGAAAATTTATTGCGGCTAACGCCTTTTGGCCTTCTAGAAGATATTAACGTTTTAAAGGCATTAAACGATACCAGACTTCAAGTTATTTGATTAGCCCTAAAGGCGTTTATATGCGTAACCGTATTTATTTTTTAAATATTATAAATTTATTGCTTTAAAAGCTCTTTTTAAGGTACCGCCCCATTTACTTGCAAGTAATATTCGGCCTATTAAAGCTAATTACGTTTTATCTAATCAAGTTAAACTCTTCTGCCGGCAGAAAAGATAAATATATACCGGCAGAAACGAAAGTGAGTACCGGTAGAAAGGAAAGCAAGTACCAGCAGAAAAACGGGTCCGGATTGGCGGGGAAAATAATAGAACCCTGGCTAAAGAATTTACCAACCGAAATTAGCGCCTACGTTTATTTATTAGATATCTTCCGTTAGTAGCCCCATTTAAACGCAGATAGCAGTATGACGAAAGGTTATATAGAAGCGATACAATTATCTGGCAAGTCTTTAATTTCTTTTCTTCCACTATTATTATAACGTGCTATTAAGGTGTTTCTGTCCGGCCTCCGTACCATAACAGACGAGCTATCGTATGAAGATTTCGCAGCTTTACGCCTATTACAAGCGATTAATTATGCATACGAATTCAGCTTTTCAAAAGCGCATAACGATTTTAAGATAGAGATGCTTTTAACATTTCCGGAGCGACAGTGGATCCTCCTTTAGGATCAGATAAAGAAATAAGGACATGCTTTAAAATTTGCTTAGGAACCTCCGGACTGAACCAGTTTAAGCTGTTTTTCGTTAAGTTAATAATTTTCAACGTATATTGTAAGTTGGCTTATTTACGATAAAGGATGTTATATCTCTTTTTTACAAAAAAACTTTTGGAACCCGAAATCTACCGCCTAAAACAGTTATATTGTCAAAGTTTAAAGGGTTATCGGCAGTTGTTTTTTTTTTACCGAAGTTAAAATTAAGCAAAACCGTTACGATATAGCAAATTTCCTAGCCCAAAAACTTTTTACTATATATGGAAGCTTAAAAAAGCTAGATATAATTAACAAGTTTGGATATATAAGAGTAATTATAATATAGGCACGCGTTTTCTTAATATTAAAAGATACGGCAGGAAAGTAAAAGATATTCTTAAAATGGAATAAGTTTTATAACCTTAAGGAAAAGAAGGTTTTTATTTATGCTAGTACTTACCTTTTTTTTATTACGTATTATAAATTCGGAAATGCAAGTACGAATATAAAATTTTTTACGATATAATACGGGTACTGGAAAAGCAATCGCGATAATACTTGATACCGGAAATGGAAGCTTATCTTTTTAACGGGATATATAAGAAGATACGATCTATAACAGGGTGGTTTTTTAGAGATACCAAATTACATATAACTTGGTCCGTAGGTGGCTTTAACGTGGAAAACGTCCCTTGCTTATATTCTAATAATGTAGAGAGCGAATGTTTTGAGTTTAAGGGAACTGTTAGATAGACGGAGTTTCTACCTAGGCGGCTAACGTAATTTTTTCCCTAGGAAGTGGTACGTAAAGCAGGATTCCCGATATACCCGTTCCATTCTAATTTACGTTATGCTGGATATATTATCATCGTTATTTCCCTAAACGAAATTATATAACCCGTCGAAACGTCGGTATTTTTTAAATACCTAAATATTTGCGTTATATTTGGCTTAAAACGATGGCGTAATCCGTTTATAGCAACGTAATTAACAAAATATTAAAATTCTGTACGAATTTTATTATCGCCTTTTTTAAAAGATATACATATTAAGGCTTATCGTATAAGGTATTTTTAAGTTATATATAATAACTATTTTTAAATATATCAAGTTTCTCGAAAGTTTTATTAAAAATGCGAAAAGTTTAATTATATAACCGTATATTTCGTATATCGTTATGGATAATTTCCTAAAATATATTCGACTTTAAATAAAAGCCAAATAATATTAATAATTACTTTATATCGTTTTTTTCGTTTATATTAATAATTAAAAAATTATTAACAATTCCGACCGAATTTTTAAGAATTCCATAATCGTACGATTTGCGTATAAGCTATATTTTCTTAATTTTTAAAAACTAACCTAATAAATAACATTATTTAGCTAAAACCGGAATGTTAAAGTTATATTAATTCTTTAAATAGATTATAATAATTTTGAAAGTATTTTCGATAAACTCAAAGCTACTTTAAACGTTTCATTTAAAGTTAACGTATAATAAGTTGCGTATTGGATCGACCCAGGCATATATGTTTTCCCCGTAGTTTTTAATTATTATAACGTCCCACACAAGCTCATCGGATACACAAGCTCGTCGGACACTTTCTAGCACCTTGCAACAACAAATTCAAATAACTTAATAACAACACATCGCATTAATTAAAATCAATCGGATTTTTTTTCGCTAGACGTATCTACAATTTCGTCACAAGTACGCGCATTATGTCCAGGCTTGCCACAAACGCCACACTTCCGTTCCTTAGTTTTAACCCTCTTACGACGACCCCCTCCAGCTGCTATTGGCTGCAATTTTTTACCACCTCCTTCTTTTTAAGCCAGAAAAGCTTGTCCCTCTTGTATAGTAAATATTCCTCTTTCTTAAAGACGTTTATTTTTGGTCCTGCGACGTTTACTTAAAATATAGTTCGTTTTACGCAATTAGGTAACTTCTTCCCCAAAAAAAACATTTTCGTACAAAAGTAATAAGTTACTTTTAATTAAAAAATTAACCGATTTAGCCATTTTTTGTTTTAACGTACTACCCTGCGGAATTCCAATCTTTCTTTACAAATAACGTCCTTACCTCGTTATTTTTTTAATATTTTTAAGGGTCTTCGCGGGCAGGGAACGAATGGAACCGGCGGAGGTTAACGGGGAGACGGTCGGCGTAGGCAAAACTAAAGGAACCTCCAATTCGGAAAAAACGTTATTAAGATCGAATAAAACAAAACCAGCTTTCGCAAATCCAGATTTAATATTATTAAACGTCATGGCAGCTTAAAACGCGTCGTAGAAACCGGCGAGGAAATTTTCTTTGGCAATATAGATATAATAACGTCGTATTAGGTTTTCGATATACCGCAAATAAACGCTTTTTAAAACAAAAAAACAAAATACGTCAAGAAGTTAAAGCCGATAGAAGGAATATGCGGGCATATAAAAAGTAATAATATCGTAATTGGCACAGTATTTTTCGAATTCTATCGAATGGTAACTTTCGTAACCGTTAAAAATAAAGAAACGTTTCGAACCTTTCGTACGCGTCTAAATATGTTTATCGAAATATTAAATTTATTTTAAACCTAATTCGTTTATTATCCAGCTATTATGGCTTATACCAAACTTTTAATTAGTCGGTAATTTGCTGTTGCGATATTAAAACCTAAGATAATTTTTCCCTGCCATAATAATAAATAACGGTAAAACCTAACCTTAAAAATTAACAGCTTGGATAATTGTAATTTATTCTTTATTCCCTTATTACGTTTATTTAGGTTTTCCACGTTTTTCGGTATTAATAATTACTATATCCGTTATTATAAGAAGCCTTATCAAAAATCCTATTTCGTCGAAGTTGTAAATATCCTTTTTTGCGATGCCGTATTTTGCGATAATAACCCGGACAAGCTCGAACTACTTACGAAACGTTTCTGGATTTTCGCATAAAACCCGTTAATAATCGATTTTCCGATTTAAACGCGTTTAAAGTTTTTTTTGCCGCCTAATAAAATTCGACGCCTAGTTAACTCCAACGCGCCCTGTAACGCGTTAAGCAAATAACAAATTCGCCATATTTTTAACGTGCTGAAGCCGGATAGGAAACGTTCGCGCATCGAGATCAAAGATACGGTCGACAATAGATTGCTTTTCGGTCGGCGTTAATTTTCGCAAATTCGAGATAATATCGGCTCGGAAAGGTTTACCGTGAATTCGATTTTTTAAAGTAAATAAAGGGACTTCATATATAAAACTAAGCCGTCTAAAATTAAGTTTCGGGTCTCGTTTTTTAACCTGAATGGCTAGGTTTATTCTGGCTTTTTTTGTAAGGCGTTCCATATTGTTGGTGTTAAGATATGGGCAATTAAAGATAGGTAGTAAGAATGGCTAAAAAAGTATCCGATAAGCTTGTGTGTCCGATAAGCTTGTGTGGGACGTTATTTATTTTTTTCCAAACGGAAACTTTTCGTTTTTTTCTAAAAACGGTATTACTAACCTTTTTATATATTAATATAAATCGCAACATGTAATGTTAATAATGAAAATATTTATTTTTTCTATTATACGTAGATATGGAATATAAATACGACTTTCGGCCGGGAAAAAAACCTAACTTTATATTTCATTTCGGATTTCCTTAAGTAATTAATTAAAACAGTTTTTATCGTATTAAAAACTTATAGCCACTATAAATAATAATGTTTACATTAAGTTACCTATAATATTCCTCTTTTTTCGAGGCGGCCCGTTACCAGTCCTTTTCTGGTAACTTTTATCGTCGCCATCTTTAAAAGGTATTCTTTAGACGTACCTGGGGTCGGCGAGGTATCATCGATACAGGGGATAGGCATATTCAAACGTTACAAAAGTTTGCAAAATCGGTATTACCCTTACTGCACTAAAATAAAATCTAGGCACAGACCATATAAGCCATTTTTGGCCCTCCCACTCTGCGCCTCTGCGCCTCTATCTTACTAGGTACTCAGTAGCTCGGTACTTTATTTTTGGATGGGATATAATGTCATTTTCCAATTTGGACACTATTATTGGCCTACTGATTTAAAGCTTACTTTGCTAACTTATGTAACACCGTATAATATCGTTTTGCTTTTACTTAAAGACTAGTTACTTCGTTACCACTTATATAAAAAGCCGTTACAATATTACAGTAGGTACCGAAATCGGCTTTTTTTTATTAACTTTAAGAAAGTCTTAACGTATAGTTATTTTAAAATTTTGGCGCTTATACGGTACGTTTAGTTAAGCTTATCCGGAAAGCGGGGCAGCAGTAATTAAACTATCGCATAACGGGGTATTTTCGATAATGCTCGAATATAAGAACCGCTGCTACCTTAAAAGGCGATTCTGAAAAGTTATTTGCGTTAACAGCGGGTTTTACATAAAGTACTTATACTATAGTTTTCCGTCGAACCGGCAACCCTAACGTCCTACTATTCGTACATATAATCATAACTTTCATAAACCACCTAACGCAATTCCTTAACGCTATTGTATTTATCGAAAATAACTTTCTTTAAAGGTTATCGTATGTTATATTAAATTTACTGCTACTATTATATAAAAAATATAACCGGATCCTTAATAATCAATTTTCCGGGTAACACAAGGAACCAGCTCTTCGGCTATTACTAAAAAACTTCGCTATAAAAAGCTTACCCTGGGTAAAAAGGTACTTCCCTAACGACTGGTTCTTAAATAAGAAAGTTGATAATAACGAAAAATATTTCGAAACCAAATCGATAATAGGCACTAGGAAGGAAAAAATCCTATAACTTAAGTACTGCATTACTAAGCATGGCAAATAGCTTTTATACGATAAAGAGCTCCACTAATTCGAAGTCGTATTAAAGTATTAAGGAAATGCAATAATGTTAAAGTTAGAGTCCTTTGCTAGCGGGGATATTTTATTTAAAATCCAGGGCCGGGTCCTGCAAACTAACTTAATGCGTTACAAGCGCGGACATAATAACTAGGTAATACATCCAGCAAGCAATATTATCATTTGCAAAAAGTGGTTCCAAGCGAGGTAATGCGGACGCGTATATTCGGCGTTTAAGTGCCGGTATCCCGATAACGGCCAGATGAACGCGTTATAACGGAACGTTTTTATTTAAATCTTTAACGTAAAGCCGATATCGTAATTTCTGGAGTTGGCCAACGCGCCTAGTTACTTTTTAAAGGGTGTATGTATCAGGAACACCCATTAGTAAACAAAGCAATAAAACTCCAATATAAAAACGTACATAAATACGGTGCATTTTTAATAATACTTTATTCGGGAAGTTATATCCGTACTGTTACTTAAGATTTAAAAGGTTTGCAAGCGCTTGGTAAATATAATCGGGCGAAATAATTACATAATAACTGCCTTATATAAGAGGCCTTATTAAATATTTATAAGCGACTTAACGACGATAAACCTTATAAATCGGCGCTTATTAAAAAAAACCCCAAGTAACTTTTTAATCCGAACGAATCTGGTAATACGCAAACTGCCCAGTACTTAATAAATGTGGATCTCGAAAAGCAACAAACCTTAATCGAATTTGTCGTTATCGAAAACGGAAAGGCCGTTAAAACGAGCCATTTAATAACGGATTCGATAACGGGTACCGTCGCGTTCGGTCCCAAAAAAAAAGGCGTTTTCGAAAATAGAAACTTAACAGTTTAAATACGACCAAGCCGTATAAAGGATTTTTTAAGGCCGTTATTAAAAATAACCTTTTCGTAATCGAAATCAGGGATTTCCGTAAAAACGTTACAAAAAAATAAAATAAACGGAATAGATTAATTGCTTTATATACGGATATTAAATTAAGTAATAAAAATAAAACCGTAAAGATAAGGTATAAACGGGACTGTCGTCGATATTGCTACCTATTTAATTTTATGCACTTTACGTAGCCTTTTCTATCAAATAATTTTATTTATTATTAATATTATACTAAATAACTTATCCTTTTAAATTAAAAGTAATTTTGCCCATTTTACTTTTAACAAATAATGCCAGCTAGTTTAATAATACTAATACCTACCAAGGCGGTAAGGCATTTTACCGTTTTATTTAAACCTTTATTTAATTTGTATCGTTTTTTTAATTTTATATCTGTCGTTATAAATAAAAGCTATTTCCTTAATTAATCTGCTAACTTTTAATCAAAAATTTCGGCATTAAAAAATTACGTTATCTTATTAATTAATACCGTTATAATAACTAATCTATTTTACTTAACCTGCTAGTTGATAATTTTATACGCGTAAAAGCTCGTTATTACGGAACTTAAACCTTTTTATTTTGTTCGAAAATAACCATTAAACCAATATATTTAAATTTAAGCCTAATAATTTTCGTTACGCCTTACCAGCTTATTAATAAAAATTTAATTTTAATAATACGGGCTAACCCAAGGTTTACGGCCATAAATAACACGAAGCTAGTAATTACAAAATTTTACCTAAACCGGATTAAGGATATACAGGTCCGTTACGTGCCTAAAAAGGCAGGTTACTATTATAACAAAATTAGGTATATAAATATATAAAGCAATTCCTCGATAATAATACCGGCACTAACTACCCGTACCACCTAAGGCCTTTTTGTATACGGCACCTATACCTACCTTAATTAACCATTTTTTTTTGTAATTTTACTGGTTCAATACCCGTTTAAATTTACCGTAATCCCAAAAAAGCTAAGAAATTCCATTTTCTTAAAAATCGTCCGTTTCTGCGACGTAACTAGCGTTAAATCGTCCCGTAATATATGTTTCGGCGGAAAGTAAGCGATAACTTAATAAGCGGCCGTTTATTATTACACCTTAAAGCCCGCGTTAATTATTTTAATAGTATAAATGTTTAGAATTACAGGCGTATGCGTAAGATTTCACGTCGATTTTTATACGTAGGGCAGTTGCGTTTCTTCGAGCCTTTTGATAATAAGGCCATTATAAAGGGCTTTATAATCGAAATATCATAATTTTACGGACCCGAATAATTACTAATAAAGAAAACTTTAACGCTAGTAACAGCTAAAGGAATTATAACCGGCTATATATTTTTTTATCCGGGCATTAAACCAAATTAATCGTTAAAATTAACAAAAGATATATACGGAAACGGTTATATCTAAAGAACTGGTTACTGTCGAACTCGATACGAAATATTAATTATTCGAACATCCGAATATGACAGGGAGAATCCTAAAAGTTATGGTAGCAAAGGCGTTACGTATATTATATATAAAAGGACTTTCCCGTACGGTACTTTACGTAACGCGTATATAACAGCGCTAAAGTATTAAATAACGGCTTTAAATTATAGAAGATAGCGAAACTGCCGGATTCTCGGGGTGAACCAGTACCGCTTTACTTGGTATAGACCTTAATATATATGGCAGAAATTCCATTATAAAAATTATACGGTATTTATATAATCGGTACATAAAATAACCGTTAATATATATTAAGCTTATACGTTGATAATTTGCGTTTTAACGAGATACGTAACGGAAATGTTAAGTATTATTTCGAAATTTAAATAAACGGTATTATGAAAAAGAAGGGGAAAAAAAATAACCGCGTATATTTATACGATTGCGAATTACTTTTACCGCGTTACGTTATTTGGTATATGGGCGTTCGAAAGTATTATCATTATTAACATTCGTAACGGTAAAGTTACGCAAACGGGTATAAGGAACGGTATAATTTAATAAGGTAAAATCCGGATTATTAACTATATATTAATTGCTTAATCCGAAAAAGCTAATATTTATTACGTCGTTAAGGTAGGTAAGAATAAATATTACGAAAATAAGGTACTCGGTTACCGTAAACGATAATACGGATAAGTAAACCAGGTGTTACTTAGAAAAAGGACCACTTCTGGCGTATGTAACTGTGCTGGAGGCGGCAAACCACGTTAAAGTTAGCACGTTTTTAAAGCAGCTATACGCGCCCTTAGAGACGGTTATATGCATGGATGCCACGTTAAACTGCATAACCTTATCCATAAGTACCTCGCTTCGGGAGAAGGATTATAATGCTTATATAAACGCGAAAGTTCTAACAGACGAACATAATAGCGTGCTGGATACCTATTATACCCTATAAATAAAGGGAGGCGAAAAGATAAAAACGTTAACGTTCGGAATAAGGCAGGATTAAGTCTTGGTTAATACGGGTTTACGAACAGGGTTAACATCGACTACGTAAGGTCCATAGTTAACGGGTAGGAGATATACGAGCCCATGCTTAGAAAAAGACCCGGAAATATTTAGGGGTTTATATCAAATACCAGACCGAGGCGTTTACGAAACGGTCGATATCTATAAAAAAAAAGTACTTATAGCCGCAAAAATCGATTATTTCAACATTTAATTAGTAAAAATACGATACCAGTTTTTTGTTAATTATTTAATCTTTAATCTTTGTTTTGATATTTATATAAAAGTAATACGGCCTATTCTTTATTCGATATATTTTTTTTACGTCCTAATTAGCTTCGACGGCGTTATGTTGCCGAAAAACAATCGGACGGAGTAGCAAAAACGAAAGGGGGGAATTTTTATAATATAAGACGCTTTTAATTTTGGTTACTAAATCTTTAATTTCGTTATTTTTTTCGTATCTTTCTTTTTTTACTTTCTGATAAGGATCGTATTGTACCGTTATAACGTTATAACCTGTAATTTAAAAATTACGCATTTAATAAAATTATAAACCGACCGTATTAATACATATCCGTTATTCGTTACGGCGTATCAATCTTTTATTATTAATCCCGGCTCTTAAATAACTAAATTAAAGCAAATTGCTAATTATTAAAAGGAAAAATAATCAATATTCCTTTAACTTTCTTACTTAAAAAATCTATCTACGCCCAATCCTGCATAAAAATAAGTAGTAAAGGCAGATAGCGAAACCTTTTAACGGAATTAGGATTAGATGTTTACAAAACAACTTTAGGTCTAGCCGCTTAATATTATCCCTGGATTTCCCTAAAGCGTACCGAAACCTTATCGTATAAATATTAAAATAACGGGAAATTTGCCATATTAAATAATTAATTTTATTATATATTTTTTTATAAATAAGAAAAGTTATTATTAAAGCTAATTAAAAGCTTTTTTAAGATAATAACTTATAGCTATATAACTCCTTCGTATTCCGGGCTTTATTCTTATTTTGCATTTTATATAAGGCCAAACAGACATTTTCGGTCCTGCCGGACTTGATTATGCTTATAAATATCCCGCCTAACCGCTTATAAACGTAATCAGATATATCCTTTTTCCCTTTCAGTCCGTTTTCCGCATGCTTATATACTTCCAGATAAATACGTTCCGTCGAATATATTTTTACCGGCTTTACCGTTAATATAAACCTTTCGTAATATCAATATTTTTTATAAATGTTTTTATTATTATTACCTTATACCGTTAATACTTAAAATACCAGCATTATTAAGGAAAAAATGCGTTTCGGATAACCTTTAACGGTAAACAAAAACGTTCCCAATACGATTTTCATATAAGTAATAATTAAAGTAATTACTAAATATCCCTTTTTATTTTTCCTAAGTATTTATAACCGTAATTATTACGTAACGAATCGGTTTTATAATTAACTAGGTAATAAAATTTAATATAAAGTTTTGGTTAACGTACCATATAAGCGAGTCGCGCACATAAGCGAGTCGCGCGGTTTTTAGCATTTTTTGATAACAAATTGAAATAAAGCAACTATAACGCCATAAATTAATTTTAACTAGTCGGATTTTTTTTCGCTAGATGTATCTACAGCTTTTTCATAAGTACCTGTATTATGTCCGGGCTTACCGCAAACGCTACATTTCCGTTCCTTCGTTTTAACTTTTTTATAACGATTACTTTTAACCGCTATTGGCTGGGATTTTTTACTATCCTCTTCTTTTTCGGCCAGAAAAGCTTGTCCCTTTTATATAGTAAGTATTCCTCCTTCT
The DNA here is from genome assembly GCA_004155035.1 of Monosporascus sp. 5C6A. Lineage (NCBI taxonomy): Eukaryota > Fungi > Ascomycota > Sordariomycetes > Xylariales > Monosporascus > Monosporascus sp. 5C6A. The sequence continues at coordinate 130,116 of QJOB01000075.1, read as the reverse complement.
TGAAAATGTTTGTTTTTGGTCCTTCGGCGTTTATTAAAAAGATGGTTGGTTTTGCGTAATTTAGCGGTTTTTTAAAAAAAAAACGTTTTCGTACAAAAGTATCAAGTTACTTTTTGTTAAAAGATTAACCGATTTAATTATCTTTGTCGGCAAGCTCCCCTGGTAATTTTCAATTTTTTTTGTAAGTATTATCCCTGTTTTTTTGTTTTTTTAGATATTTCGAGGGGTTTTCGACGGTAGGGAAAGAATGGAACCGGCGGAGGTAAGCGGCGAAACGGTCGGCGTAAGTACAGTTGGAGGAATTTCCAAATCGGAAAAAACATTATTAAGATCGAATAAAACAAGTCCAGCTTTTGCAAAACCGGATTTGATATTATCGGACGTTATAACGGCTTTAAACACGTCGAAGAAACCGGCAAGAAAATCTTTTTTAGCGATATAGATATGGTAACGTCGTATTAAATTCTCGATATAAAGCGTATATGCACGCTTTAAAACGGAAAAACAGGATATGTCGAAAAGTTAGAACCGATAGGAAAAATAAAAAGGCATGCAAAACGTAATAATGTTATTGTTCGCGTAATATTTTTCGAATTTTATCGAATAATAACTTTCGTAACTATCAAAGATAAAAAAACGTTTCGTTTTTTTCGTACGCGTTCAAGTATATTTATTAAAATACTAAGTCTATTTTAAACTTAATACGTTCGTTATCCAATTATTATAATTAATCCCGATTTTTTAATAAGGTAATAATAAATTATCCCGATATTAAAATCTAAAGTAAGTTTTCCTTACCAAAATAATAAATAACGGTATAGCCTAACTTTACGAATTAACAGCTTATATAACTATAACCTATTTCCGATTATCTTGTTACACCTATTTAGGTTTTTTACGTTTTTCGGCGTTTGTAATTATTATGCCGCATGCCATTAAAAGCCCTATTAAAAACTCCGTTTCGTCGAAATTATAAATATCTTCTTTTGCGATACCGTATTTTACGATTATAACCCGAACCAATTCGAACCACTTACGAAATACCTCCGGATTTTTGCATAACACCTTTTAATAATCAATCTTTCGATTTAAACGCGTTTTAAGTTTTTTTTACCGTCGAACAAAGTTCAACGCCCAGTTAACTCCGACACAATCGGCAACGCGCTAGGTAAGTAACAAATTCGCCATATTTTCAACATATTAAAGCCGGACAGGAAACGCTCGCGTATCTAAGTTAAGAATTCGGTCGGCGTCAATTTTTTCGAATTAGGAACGGTATCGATTCGGGAAAATTTTCCGTAAATTCGATCTTTTAAAGTAAATTCGGAGGCGTTATATATTATACGAAGTCGTTTATAACTAAATTGCGGGTTTTTTTGCTTAGCCTAAACGGCTAGATTTATCCTGGCTTTTTCTGTAAGGCGTTCCATGTTATGGTATTAAGAAATGGGCGATTAAAGTTAAATGGTTAAAATTATACAGAAAACACGCGACTTGTTTATATACGCGACTCGCTTGTGTTATACGTTATATTAAACGTAAAAATAAATAAATAAATAAAATTAACGTATATTAAAATAATCGGGCTAATAATAATATAACGCTTTAACTACTACCCTCGTCCTATCTTCTCTTTATTTTTAGTACAAAACGCTTTACCAATCTAACCTTACGAATATTAATCAGACCCAGTTTACTTAATAAAACAAAACATTTTTAATCCGCTTAAGCGTCGACAAGATTTATACTAAAAGTTATCGTTAAACAACATTCTAGCGAAGAAATAAAAGCTAAAATATCCGACTTAATTATTACCAACGTTTTGGGATAATCTTTTAAAAAAACATCTAACAAAAAACGCATTATAAAAATTAAATTAAAAAAATAACAAAAGTACTTAACCTATTTCCAGCTTAATATACAAATAAACCTATTATCCTATTACCGGACGTACCGTTATTAAGGCGAAAAATTAATATCAACCCGCCGCCGATTTTCTTACCCGTTATACCTTAACGTATCTTAAACGTATTAAACGCTTTACGAAATACGGCAGCCCAGATTTATTAAACTTAAAAAGTATAAATAAACATTAAATACTTTTTAATTTACGAATTAACTTTTTATAATAGCGTAAACCTAACATTATATTTAAATACGGAATAAAATTAAGCTAATCCAATTTCGGCCATCGGAAACGGGGTTCGATATTATTTCCGAAAAACAAAATTACGTTAAATATTACAATTATTAAAAATACCGGGCCGTATAACCGTACGTTTTAACAATATCTTATTAACTTTAACATTTACCTTAATAAATACGAATATTCCGACGGCGGAATTCCATTATAATTAAATAATATAAACGAAGTTTTTCGAACATTTATATAATTAAGGCCTTTTTTTATTGCCTTTTCGTTTTTCGAATAAAGACTTCCGAAAATTTAAACGAATAAATACGTATGCTTTAAAAAAACGCAAATTACGGCATTAATAATCCTTATTATTAAAAAGGATATTAACGATAATAAATGCGTTACTAAATAAATATTATTTATAAATATTAACCTTTTAACGAACGGTTTACTTATACCCGGCAATCCAGATCGTTATTATAATACCCGCCCCAAATAATTCGATAAATAGGTGCGTACGAAATTTAACGGTTATATTATTTTTTTAATTTAATATAATTTTCTAATTGCATTAAACTTTTTCTTTATAACAAAAGGCCTTAACGGATTATTAACTATTACAAAACGGCAGGTTTATTATAACAGTACATTAAAAGCAAAAGGAATTAACAGTTTTTAATTATATACAGCAGGGAAACCAGTTTTTAATAATAAAGTTTATACCCTTATAACGGTATATCACGGAAAACAGCTTAAGATATATACCAGTTACCTAATATTACCAATAAATCTCGGTATACGCCCAGAATATATAATAACACAGGTTAAAGCTTACGCGTTAAAAAATAACGATAAGGCTTATTAATAAAAAGCCGTAACGTACTGACACGGAAAGGATTAAATAAAGCAATATAAAAACAAAGTAATTAAGTAAACCAACGAAATAATTGCTAACATTAAAATCGGCACGCCTTTAAAATATAACTTAACTTTAAATTTTGCCATTAAAGTTTTAGCTAACGATATAATTAGATATACCAGTTAAGATACGTTCACATTAACGGTTTATAACTTTAACGCTCCGTCTTTCCTTTACAATTCCGATGTTTCCGCAAATAAATTATCGATAGATTTAAGGCCCCCGATTAAACGTTCCAAAAAATTACGGTTTTAAGGAAAGTAATAATTAATTAAATTAAATTATAATCAACGAAATTTAAAAAGAAATATTACGTTAATAAGCCTTCCTTCCGGCCCGGTATTAACGAAAACGATAATCCCCGGCAGGTAGAAATAAAAAGCTAATTACTATTCGGCAAGGTAAAAATCCCGTAACGTAAGCAAGATTCAGCTTTTTATCGGACCTGCTGTAAACTATCAAGCTAAACATCTTTGAAAGTCGGCAAGCAGCGTAACTATTAAAATAAAAGGCCCCTTTTAAACGTTTACTAATATATTAAAAAATCAACTATTAGAAATAAAATGTTATAGCTAATAATGATTAGTTAATTAGGCGAACGCTTTCGTTATTATAATATTTTGATTTTATAAACTGTACTTATTTAAATGGGATTTTAAAACCTGGTATTTACTTTAATATTAAGTTTTTAATATTATAGTAATATAAATACATAAAGTAAAAAAAGCTTCCTTTATAAATTACGTAATTACAAGTAATAAAAAATATAAATTATTAGTTTTTTTTCGCGTTTATTTATTATTATTAACGTCTTAAGTTATAATAACCTTAATCCTTTATATATCTTCTTTATACGTTATAACTTTACGAAAATCTTTAAGGTAATTTCTTAATAAAATACGTATAATTCTTTATTCGATATTTTTGCTTAAAACCCGTTTTGATTTATTTATATTTTTTCATTAATAATTTCTTACCTTTTAACTTTGTTTTTTTTTTTACTTTAACTTTATATAAAGTTTTCTTGCCTTTATTAATAAAATGTCGTACCTATCCCTTCCTTTACTTTCGTCGTTTTTTTCGCCCTTTTCGTAACCCCCTTAGCTTGCCTCGGCATATATCTCCTTAAACTGGCCGTTTTCGTCCCCGGAATAAGGCCTTATACTGCTCCCCTCTATGCTCCCTTATACTTTCCTTCGTAACAACTAATAACCATTCTGAACTTGCGCAACCCGATTATTACCTTCTCACCTTAATTAAGTACTTGGCTATAACCATTCCTAAACATACAGAAGCTGTACAAGGTGGCAATAATAGGCAACGCTACCTTAGCTAGATCGGAGTCATTAATTACCCCTACTTTAAATGCTGCTTGCAGCCAGGTACGGGGCGGTCCTGGAGCGACCCCATAAGGTACTCGTCCGACTTCTACCTTCTCTTTAGCAGCCAAAGCCCAATAAGTCGCTTTCCTATTTGAGCAGTAATAAAAGGGTAATTAAATTAAACTATATAGATAACCTTATGCGCCAATTACATTTCGGGGGTTATTCTCTAGGGACTAACAGGCGTTACCCCAGATGTTAGCAAGGAATTTAAAAAAAAACAAGATAAGATGCCGATAAAATCATAGATCGGAAAGGTAGGACCATAACCTCTTCACCATGCAGGTCACATAAAACGTACATATAATCATTTTAGCCCAAACGCGAATTGTACAAAGGATTTATACCACTTAAAGCGAGGAGAGCGGGGGGCCCGAGGGGTCCCGGGAGGGAAGAAGGAGGTACAGGGGGGATATGTATATGTGAATAGGCGTAGGACGGCTGCGCACCCTGCGTAAGCTTTTTTATCTGCAGATAACTTTTCTCTCCATAACAGAATGGTCAATTCGCCAACACAACGTACAACATAATGGCGGAAAGCACTTAGAACACTTCGGAAAGCCCGGAAGTTGTTCGCGTAACTATGGCAGTACTTGCACTATACCTTATTAAGGCACGCACCTAAAATAAAGCGCCGCCCAAATTTGATGCTGTATTAAAAAAGGCTTATTCCTCTACAAGCAACTCCATCCCGAAAGTCTTCCTAAGTGCTGGATTTAAAGCCTGGTTTGCGTATTTTCTTGCAACGGAGAAGAACCAAACCACAAAGCACGCGTTAGACAAGTTAGAGCCTATATAGCTTAAATACGTTACAACCGAGATTTCTAAAATTGATACGCATGATTCCGTTAAGCATCTTATTTCTTACTTATTGGTCTCTTCTAATTGCGCCGGAAAACGTCGTTGTAAGTAATTTTCGTTATTACTTCGCCGTTAGCTAATTTATTAAAATTTTTATAATCGATTAATGCCGATTACTTAAAGCTTATCTTCGGAAAACCGAATTTACGTTTTCCGAAATGCTATCGTTCTAAATATTGCGCTTAATTTAATTTATTCGTACGGGTACCGAATACCCGTAATCCTGTTTATAGATAATTTCGCAGCAAGTTATAAGGTAATTTAATCGTAAATACAAAAACTATAAAGCAATATTATTAACATATACAAATTACCGACTTATGCGATAAACCTGGTTAAGTAAACCGTATTAACGAATACTTTATTTATTATATTCTTAATTCTATAAACGAAATTAAAACCAAAAGTTCGACAATTTTCGATATTAACTTACGATATTAACGTATATGGCCGAAAGCTAAAAATCTTCTATTCGTTTTTACGAACTATATTTTCTGCCGTATAATTAATAAAAACGCCGATAATACAGTTGTTATAGTATTTACCCCTTTAAATTTTTATTATATCAATTAATTTTTGAAATATCTGTAATATAGGTATAACAGATAGCGAATAAACTGTTTAAGGTATAAATTGGCGTAAGGGATAGTTAACGAAACATGATTTACGAAAACGGATTAGTTACAAAAATTAACGGCAATATCATATTACAGGAAATTTTAAACGTAAATATTAAAAAGTTATTTGGCTTTATAGTAGGTACGGTATATCGATATAACCCATTACGCCTAAAAAAGTTGTTAAACGGCGATTATTTTACGATATATATATTTATGGAAATCTGGGATAATATTAACTTTCCCGGCCGTCTTAAATTAATAATAAATACAATATATTTAATTTTAATATTAAAATAATATTAATAGGATAACTTACGGTATTCGGAATTTTTCACATCTGCTTAATATCTCCTCCAATTAAGTATATCTTCTAATTAAAGTTTAACTTAACCTGCCCCGTATTTTGCATAAGTATTTACTTTTTCTTTCCAGGCCTTATAAAATAAAAACTAATATAATCCTTCTATAATATTATCTGGCTTTCCTTCACTTTCCCTTGAAAATATTTTTCTTGGCACCCCGCTGTTAGCGCGGTACTAAGAGCCGACCGCTAAATGGTTGCGCAATTTTATATAACTTGCGGCCGGTGCTTATCGGGGCTTTAATATATTAATTTTTCGCTGGGCCGTCGATTTAACACTTTATGGCGAAAATTATTTATACGGCGACGTAACGAAGTTTTCGTTAAGGGCAACCGACGAAACTTAAGAAGGTCGTTGCGACTTATCGACGTACATTAAAAATATTTCACTTTTTTCCTGTATAACAGCTCCGATATGACCTAACGTCCGTTAACCGTTAACGTCCAACCGTCGAAATTTCTTATTTACCTTTTGTATTCGAGCCGCGATATATTTCGACGTTAAGTATCTTACGATAATCCGTAAACCTTAAAGTCCTGGCCCGGTAAAGGGTTTCGAGTTATTAGTTTCCAGTATAAGGTACGTATTTCGGCAGTACGCTGTTCCTGTCCGACGGCGTAACTACGAAACTTTCGATATAAACCTTAGACGGAACGTACGAGACGAAGATAGAAAAGGCGAATGGAAAAGGATGGCGTTTGGACGGCGATGGACGATGGACGACGGCGAACGGAGGGACGGAGTTACATATTCGGATTGGTTAAGTTTTGGTTTTTTACGCCTACGGGCAACACTTTTTTTTGTAAAATTTTACCGTCGAGTTATCGCTAGGTACTGCCTTTAACTGGCCGCAAGGAGGATATAGCGCAAAAGCCAATTGGCCAGCGTTTTCGGACGAGATCTGCTAGTTACTTAGGTAGCCTAGCACGGCCTTTATGCCCTACGGGAGGCTTGGGTTCCTTTAACCCCAATGGCGTTAAATACAACAACAACAATAACATCTGGCTTTCCTTATTAATTAATCCGGGTGCGATTTTATTTGCTTTAGCAAAAACCTTTTAATTAAAAGCTTTAATATCAAGGTTTTTAAAATATATAAAAACTTACTATAAACAATAAAAGGATGACTTACTATTAAAATAAAAGGTTTTGCAATATCTGGTAATAATTCTTAACGGCATAACGCTTAGGAAACAAGGCTGAATTTGATTAAATGGATTATCCAAATCAAAAAGCAAAAATAATACTACAGATAACGTATCTTAAAAACTGATTTAAGAAGATTTTTTTGAAAGATTTAAACAGGAAATAAACGGGTTAATTAGAAGGTATTCGTATTAAGTTGGGCCTTTTATTAACGTTAGACTTATGCGACCAAAGCCTACATATATCTTCCGGCTTATCGTACGTATTTTAAATGCATATAATGGTTAAAACCATACGTTACTCATAAAGAAATAAAACCCTTCTTATATAATATAGCTCAAATATTTACTTACTAGATTATATCCAGCTAATAAGCAATATTTTGCAACTAATATTAAAATTAATACAATTTAATATATGCCAAGAATTTTGCCTCGGGTTTAATAAAACCGGGTAGTCGGTATTAGTCTGGATGGGTAACGCGGAATTCCGTTACTTAAAGGAACGGATATTTAATTAAAAAGGTATAACGTTACGAATTATTTATAATAGTACGCCTTAACAAGCAAAAAGTATAATTCCGCGCAGCAAAGACTAGTATTCTGCGCAGCAAGAGATACATATATTTTGCGCGGTAGGGGGTAATATTTTCGACAGCAGGCTGCGCGGCAAGAGGCACGTTAATTATGCATAATAAGTAGATTAATCCTAAAACGTTTAACGGTAGCGAACTTTACTTGGAATTACATATATCGGATTACAACCCAAAATATAATTATTCTTTAAGTAATATAGGCATTAAACGGAACCTTTATATATTAAGCTTCGTAAGAAGTTACTTATAACATATTTTAAAGTTACATTCCCAGCTTGTACTCAAATCTTTCGCCAAGGCGGAACCGATACTGCAGCTTTAATTATTCCTAGTTAATTAATCTAACGCTTAATAACTTAAGTTATCTATGTTATAACGGCAGATAATACGCGGTTATATTTCCTATTAATCTTAATTAACTTCCACTTTAAAAGATAGACGATCTGATAAATAGCTTTAAACGAGATGCGTTATATTTTATGTTATATTTAATATTATGCGAAACTAAGTTCCCAAGGCGAATCGGCTCGGTGCATTCCTGCTTCTTTATTCGGGTGGACGCTTAAAATAAACGTGCTTTGTGCTGTTTTGCGCTGCGGAATTGCTTGCATGCCGTCAAAAGTTGGCGTTAACATATACCGTGGAATCACTACGAAGCTTATATACAGGCCACCATTCTCGGAAAAGGTGTATCTCTAGATAGAAAGCCTCCAAAATCGGCTGTACCAAGGGCTAGAAATATGTTCAGGGCTGCTTAAGGCCAGCATAATAATAAGTTATTAATTTGCATATTATTAAACCAGTCGGCGACCTTTTACGTTTTTAACAAAAGCAATATTAATATTTTTATTATAGGCTTTCCAGTTAAAATAGCCATATTAAAGAGGTTTTTTATAAATTATTATTTCTAACGTTATATTCGGACATAAACTTATAACGAATTATTACTGTTATATTAATATAACATATAGTCATATGTTTACAATATCTAGTTCCATTTTTAATTTATTACTTTTTAAGGCTTAAAAGGTTTTACTTAAAACTTCTAAATATATTACCACTATAAGTTTACGGCAAACCCGCGTTATTACTACTTAAAAATACGCATATATTATCGAGATTTCGGTATATAATTACGTTCATCCATAAGTTTTACGTATATTTAAATTACCATATATAAACATACGAAACAAAATAAAAAAATCGAAAATCCGGTTGGATAAAACTTTTCGGGAACGGAAATATAAGAAATGCGGATAACAACGGATTAAGTAACGGATTAAATGGAACTATCGAAAAACCTTTTAAATAATCGATAACGTTTTAAATTAAAAGTTTCTAGTTGCTTTTTTTCCGGAATAGCAAGTTTGCATTTAATGAATTTCGTTACAGCTTAATTACTTTAAATAAACTTAGTTATAGCTAGCATATTAAAATTAAATCCGATATTATCCTTATTTTACGGAACCGTTAAAAAAATTCTCCTTAAAATAATATTAAATAAAATACGTAACGCGTTATCCTTTTCCAGTTCTCGCCGGTGCATCCATTTAAAATATATATATAAAATAAAAGCTAGAAAATCATAAATTATGGATAAGGCCGCATTTAACTGCGCTAATTAGAACATCTCTGTACCGGGGTAAAAAACTTACTAGAAGCTTATCTTCTATATTTGAAATCCTTTGGCCGAAAATGTTAAAGCCGAACGCTGAAAATCGGATTAAGTGGTGCGTTGCAGTATATCTTCTATCCTGCGAACAATTTTGTATAACGCATAGCCACTCCTATATTATCCAAAGCCGGTACGTGACTAGCGAAACGTGAGATAAGGACCGTCCCCAGGTAATCGAAATATAAACCAAAGGAATAGGGGCGAATAGTTGCTGGCCGTAACTCCAAGTTCCGGCTGCCAACAAAGACTGGAACTGCTGGAAAGTAGAATACAATGTATTACTTTAACTTACTTTCCGAATCATACTCCATAAAGTAATGGCTATATATAAAGTGTACTAGCCAAGCTTAGTGCTATGCAACTAACAGGTAACCTGAAGATGACTTAGGGGCTCCATAACGTGTTGTCCATAAATAATATCGGAGAAATTGTAAACAGTAAAAGGGCTATTAATGCCTGCCTTTCCCCTAGTTATTTAAGGAAGAAACCCCTTATATATATATAATTAAATTTTCGGATTTTAAAAAAGGGGCTAATATCTTGGTATTTAATAGACAAATAGCTGCAGCAGTAAGAAGGAATAATTAAGGGATTAAACAGAATTTATAGCCTTAATTAAATTTAACCATACCTTATTGCGGTTACGGATCTTTAATTAGCGGATTATATTTTTCTACGTTACGAAAATATCTCTAATTAATCAACCTGTTTTACCTTTAAACGATATAGTTTGCGTTTTGCCGGATTAAGTATTAAACTTGCCGGCTTTAATATTCTTATTTAAGAAATTTCAAAAACTTCTTTTTTCCGTTAAAGACGGCTGGTTATATTACGGTTCTATGAGCGTATAAGTTTTTTTTTATATCGATAATTACCTTAATCCAGCCAAATCTATAATAAGAAGAAAGCTTTTTATATGGTAATATTAATCGCAAAACCTATAATAGGAAAAGAGGTAAATAAAAAATATATTAGCATCGTATTAATTTATTACAGTAATATGATACGGTAATATTCTTAATAAAATCCGTTACCCTTTAAATCTATTATTTTCTTTACGGCAAAACCGTCGTACCTTTAAATTATCGTAAACGTTACGGAAAAACTTTAATATTTGGGCCCTTTTAATTAGTTTTAATAAAGTGTGGTTTATCTTTTGGCTGTATTTTTCCACTTTTTTAAATTATATTATAAAGTTTTTAATAACGCTAACCGCCTACCGATAAGAGATTTTTAAAGCCTCGATTAGAATAGTAAAAGACTGGATTTGAAATAGCAGTAATTAAATAAACGAATCGAAGTTAAGGCAAAACGGGATGTTTTAAAGTAAAGTTTCGCAAGATACAGAGTCGGCAATAATTAAAAAGGACGGCTGCCTTAAGTAAGGCGTTAGCCCCGGTGGTTCCAAGCTTAAAGGATCAAGATAAAATGGAGTTAAAGTTGATATAGCACCTTTTTAAAGAGGCTGGGCAACAAATTCTTGCGAGGAAAGAAAAATGTCGAAATTACCAGGCGCAGGGTTCGGGGTTTGCAACGGGATTTCCATTTTGCACAAGTCCATAAAAGCTGTGTAGACAAATTATGTGGAGCTGGTTGGGCTAAGGGAGCACTGAGAAATCTTGCATACCTTGCCATGCAAACAGATTTATACGCAAGTAGAGTTGGATGACGCACGGAGTAGACTGGCATGACTTTGTTTGGTAATATTATATGTAACGATCCCCGTCTGGCAGCTCAGCCGCCCGCTAATATTGCCCCGCGTAGTACCAAAGAGATATGATACCCTGGTGCAGGCTAGCCCCCATTTGTGCCTCTCGCTTAGTAGTAACTTGCTACGTAAAAATGGCTACTGAGCGTATTAAGTTTCGATCCTTGAAATAACTTAGGAACTGTTGCAGTATATACTGCCACGGCAACTAAAAGCAGAGAGACCTTGCCAGAAATCCAGAGGCTAAGCACTAGGGTCACCTTCGTATAATCCGTAATCCGTATTACACTTCCACGACGCTTACATGCATATACACTTGTCAAAATGAAAAGCTGCCAGCTTTAATATTCCTCTGCACATGAATATCTCGTACGTTGGCCATCCTGTTAACCTAATTCTTTCGCCTTTATTTGTAATCCGTCAGCGGAGCCCTTTCAGGCCAATGCGACAACTAGATGAGGTGCAACATAAACTGTTATGGCACCCCTGCTCCCCTTCGTCGGAGCCCCTACCCTCAGTACTCGCCTTTCTAGCTGGATTCCTAGCACCTGCGGGAGAACGCAACGCAGCTGATTTTTAGATCTACAGAAGATAAGTCGCAGTCGAAGTTCTAACGCCAAGTGCGCCATAACGTGTTACAGTATAAGGGTGGATGAGTTAGAACCTCCACAATCTCCCCACAGAATTGACAGCTGAAGACAACGATCTCTAGCTGGAGCTTGAGAACGATTGGTTGCAATGAAAGAAATTGCAACATTTACAGCACGGGGCTCAGTAAACCGAGATAATTTCCATTAATGTCTATGGGGGTGGCACAGCTGGAGTGGGGTGGGGTACTGCATTTTCGAATCAGGATGTCCCCGCCCCACCAAACTTCTAAATCACACACCCTTTTTTGTATACGTCCTTTTATAACGCGTATCAACCTTCGATAACAACTTAATAATAACGTATTAAAGCCTTTTTAATAAATAAGTCGTTTAATATATAATATTTCGAAGTTATTAAAACGTTATCTAGCTTTAACGTACTATACCAGCTCGCCGCTTATTTTATTATTATTTTAACCATATAATTTTAATTAATTATTTTATTATATTAATAATATAAAACGGCTTATAGAAAACGAAAATAAATTTCATTATTTAAGCTAAAAAAAGCCCCGAAATTTAATTATAAACGTTTTTATACGATATATAACGTTTTCGAATTTACTTTAAAAGACCGATATAATAATATAATTGTCCGAACCAATATTACTTTTAATTTACGAAAATTAACGTTAACCGAAAAAAATTAGTTATTAACCGAATTTTTAATTTAAATACGTAAAAGTTTTTTATCCGGCTTTAATATATTAAAAACTCAACAAATTTATTATTAACTTAACGCGTTATAAAATACGTTAAAATTAATTAAGCGTCAAGATATATTAAACGGTAAAACAAATTTTAAACGTATTTAAATCGAAAAATCGATTATTAAAAAATATTATACGAAAGTTTAAAAGTATTACGTAAACAATTTAAACTTATTTAAGTTATAATCGTAAAACATAGCATTATAATAAAGAATATTTATAACTTTACTAAAATAAGCTTTTGAATAAAGCTTTTAATAATATCCGGTATAATAATTATAAATATTAAATAATATAAAAATTTAAATAAACGTAATAGAATAATCGAACATAAGTGATAATTATATAAGTTATTAATGTATTGAATTAAATTATATTATTATTTATCACTTTAAAGAAAAAACCTCACCTTAAATCTTAATATTATGATAATCTATATTAATTAATTAAAAGGCTAATATTAATTTTAAAAATTAAATAATAAGTAAATTAAATTTCAAATAAATTCAATATTTTAATAAATATATACGAACGTATATAAAAGAAATTACATATTTTTTTATTTTCGACGATTACGAACATTATTATTTAATTAAATTCGAAAGATATTATATAAATAACGATATTATTATTTTTTATATATCCGCGTATTTCTTTAGCAGTTTTAACCTTTTAAGGTATTTTATTCTTCCGTTTTAAAGCGCGTTTATTTATTTTATATAAAAAACTTAATATAACGTTACAATATTTATATTATAAAAAAAAGTTTTTTCGCCGGTTTTTACAATACATTTGAAGTTATTATAACATCTATTAATATCAAATTCGGATATATAAAAACTGAATTTATTTTATTCGATTTTAATGACGTTCTTTTCGAATTAAACGTTTTTTCGGTTATACTTATATCGATGGTTTTACCGTTTACTTTCGCCGGTTTCATGTTTTTCCTTTTTATAAAAACTTTTAAAAATATTTATAAAGTAGTAAAATAAAAACGTTATTTGTAAAAAGAAATAAAGAATTATTAAAGTAACTGGTAAATAAAAAGTAATTTATTATTTTTATATAAACTTCTTTTTTTCGAAAAAAACCGCTTAATTACGTAAAATAAACCATATCTTAAATCAATATCGAAAAATTAAAAATAAACCTCTGTCTTTTTTTTTTAAATAAAAAAAGGATATTTATTATATATATATATAAAAATAAGCTTTTTTAACCGTAAAGGAAAAAGGTTATAGAAAAATGTAATAAATAATGGATGAAAATAATTATTATAAAAAGATTAAAACGAAAGAACGGAAATATAACGTTTATAGCAAGCTCGGATATAATACGCGTACTTATAAAGAAATTATAAACACATTTAATAATAAAAGATTTGATTAATTTAAATTAATTTAATACGTTATAATTAACTTATTTATCTTTATTCTTACGAAATGCTTAAAAACGAGCGGCGAGCTGGTATAAGCGAAGAGCTGGTATAGTACGCTAATTTAAAAGTTAAATATAAAAACCGTTTTATAATTATTTAATAATATAATTTATTAGTTTTTATAATTAAAACTGCCTTTTTAAAGAGTATTTTAATTATTACGTTTAACGTTAATGAATGTATAATTAAACGATATCGAATTTAATATAAAGTTAATAAAAGGTTCTTTATTAACGATATAAATGATTATTATAAAAAAGGCTTAAAATTATTTTTTAAACGTTTAATGTACGTATATATATTATTACACGTTACTTTAATTAACTAACGTTAATTGTATCAAAATTATTAAAAAAGTTAATTTACAAATTCGATTTATATTTTAACGAAATATCATAATTTTTCGCCGAGTATTACGATATATACGTAAGTATTTTTACAGTTTCGGAATCTTTAACAGCTATCAATAGAAATAACAAAAGGTTAAAAATTAAAGTTACGTAAGCGGATTTAAAGTAACAGACTTAATATTGTTATATTGTTAATAAATATGATTTTAATATATTTATTTTTGTAAACTAATTAGATATTAATAAACTTAATAATAACTGTTATTATAATTAATGAATTATGAAATACTTTTAAAAATTAAAAGTTAAGTAATTACGAAAGGTTTAATTTATAATTAAAGGAAAAAGTATTATTATCAATAAAGCTGTTTTTCAAATTTTGATTTACATTAATAATTAATAACGGTAACATTTATTATTCGGATAAAATATACGTAATATATAAAAAGTTAAAACAAAGTTATGATATATATATTTATTTATTTTAACTCATTTAAAACGTTTTTTAGTAATTTCAAAGTTTATATTTATTATTATATTAAATATACGTTGTACGACTTTCTTAACGATAAGTAATTCAGGTTATTTTTTGCAAATTGTTACGAACGGGTTAAATAATAGAGGGTAAAAAATTAAAGATCATTTTAAAACCACGCGTATAAGTTATAGTTTAATTAATTAATATATATATATACATATATATAATAAGAAAATAACGTATTAAATTAGTATTTAGGCCTTTTCCGTATTAATTGTCCGTATTCTTTTCTTTTTAAATCGAGTTATTTTAAATTATTAATTATGCTATTTTTTATACTCTTTCTTATTTTATTTACTCGTAACTTTAAGGCGATAACAACGGCAAGTTTCGAATTTTTATTTTATTACTTATAAAAGTATCGAAAAATAATTAAAATTCGAAAGAACTTGTAAAAAATATTAAGTTATCGATACAACCTTAATATCTTAAAGATATAAATATTAAAACAGGTTATAATATTATTAGAGCCTTTTTGTTAAATAATAGAATTTATAAAACGTATTATTTTATTAACGTTTTATTAAGTTAAAAAGAAATATAACGTTATTTCACGATTAAAAAGGATTTATATTAAAAAATATTTTGCTTTTTTATATATTATTTATATAAAATATTAATTAAAATTAACCCTTTTTTTCGTTTTCTATATATATTTTAAAACCTTTTAATTTTCTATAATTAAATTGATTATTTTTAAATAAAAATATTTATAATAAAAACGTTTATTTTAAGTTATTATTTTTGTGAAATAATTTATTCGATTATAAATATAAGATCGAATTAGTTATAACATTGCTCTTTAGGTTAAATTAAATATACAGAAAATTATTAACGTACCACATAAGAAAGTCGGCCATACAAGCGAGTCGGCCGGTTTTTAGCACTCCGCGACAACAAATCCAAATAATATAACCATAACGTAATAAATCAATTTAAACTAATAGGATTTTTCGTCGTTAAACGTATTTACAGCCTTTTCACAAATACGTACATTATATCCGGGCTTGCTATAGACGTTATATTTCCGTTTTTTCGTTTTAACCCTTTTATAACGATTACCTTTTGTTACTATCGGCTGGGATTTTTTACCGCCCTTTTCTTTTTCGGCCAAAAAAACTTGTCCTTTTTATCTAGTAAATGTTCCTTTTTTTTGGAAACGTTTATTTTTGGTTCTTTAGTATTTGTTAAAAAAATGGTTAATTTTAAAAAATGATTAGTTTCGCGTAATTAGGCGGTTTTTTGTTAAGAAAAACCTTTTCGTACAAAAATATTAAGTTACTTTTTATTAAAAGATTAATCGATTTAATTATCTTTATCGGCGAGCTCCCCTGGTAATTTCTAATTTTTCTTTATAAATATTATCCCCGTTTTTTGTTTTTTTGGATATTTCGAGGGGTTTTCGACGGTGGGGAAAAAATGGAACCGGCGGAAGTAAGCGGCAAGACGGTCGGCGTAGGTACAGCTAAAGAAATTTCCAAATCGGAAAAAACGATATTAAAATCGAATAAAACAAATCCAGTTTTAACGAAACCGGATTTAATATTATCGGACGTTATAGCGGTTTTAAACGCGTTAAAAAAAACCGGCGAGAAAGTTTTCCTTAGCGATATAAATATAATAACGTCGTATTAAATTTTTAATATAAAACGTATAAGCGCGTTTTAAAACGGAAAAGCAAAATACGTTGAAAGGTTAAAGTTAAGAAGAAAAATAAGAGGGTATATAAAACGTAATAATGTCGTTATTCGGGTAATATTTTTCGAATTTTATTAAATAATAACTTTCGTCACCGTCGAAAATAAGGAAATTTTTCGTTTTTTTCGTACGCGTTTGAATATATTTATCGAAATATTGGATTTATATTAAACTTAATTTATTTGTTATCCAGTTATTATAACTAGTTTTAACTTTTTAATCAAATAATAATAAGTTATTATAATACTAAAATTTAAAGTAGGTTTTTTCCGTTAAAATAATAAATGGCGGTATAACTTAACTTTACGAATTAATAATTTATATAACTATAACTTATTCCCGATTGTTTTATTAAATTTATTTAAGTTTTTTACGTTTTTCGGCGTTTATAATTATTATACCGTATATTATTAAAAACTTTATTAAAAAGTTCGTTTCGTCGAAATTATAAATATCTTTTTTTGCGATACCGTATTTTGCAATTATAGCCAGAATTAACTTAAATTATCTGCGGAATACCTTTGGACTTTCGCATAATATTTTTTAATAATCGATTTTTTAATTTAAACGCGTTTCAAGTTATTTTTGCCGTTAAATAAAATTCGACGCTTAATTAATTCTAACGTTGGTTATAACGCGTTAATAAAGTAACAAATTTGTTATATCTTTAACATGTTAAAGCCGGATAGGAAACGTTTACGTATTTAAATTAAAGATTTGGTTAATAATCGATTTTTTTCGGTCGGCGTTAATTTTCGCGAATTAGGAATAATGTCGGTTCGGGCGCGTTAACCGTAATATCGGTTTTTTAAAGTAGATTTGGGGACGTTATATAAAAAATAAAGCTTTTTAAAAGTAAATTTCTGATTCCGTTTTTTAACCTAGAGGGCTATATTTATCTTAACTTCTTTTATAAAACGTTTCATATTGTTAATGTTAAGATATTGGTAATAAAGTTAAAAGGTTAAAAGGTTAAAAAAGATGGCCGACTCGCTCATATAGCCGACTTGCTTATGTGGTACGTTACATAATATAATTTATACAATAAATATTATGTCTAATATCTTCTAGTACAATAGTATTTCTTGATTAATATCGGTTTAAAAAGCTTATATACGTGGTTGCCGATACGCTTCCACCCTGATAAACCTAATGCCTGCTGGCTTCATAGTTTAGCAGGGTCCTTAAAGAAGATAATATAACTTAGGAAATATTAAGCTTTACGCGGTAAACCTTAAAAATAAACCCTGAAAGCAATTCGATTATAAATAAAATAATATTTTAAAGTTTTAAAAAATATTCTCGATTTAAAAGTATTTTATATATACAATTTGATATAAAATTTAAATAGCTTAAAACCTTTATTTAATTTTTTAAAATATAATTTATTTGTTAAAAAAGTAATATCTTTATTAAAACGTAACGTTATTGTTTTATAAAGCGTTATATAAATGCTTCATTTCTTCAACGTTAGTAATATAAACTATTATGAATTTTGTAAGTATTTTTTAAAATAGTTTATGGGTAACGTAATACATAAACGAACCGCCAATATAAACGAATTATTTGGTTTTTTCGGTAACTTTAATTATTTAAGTTGAATTATTTATTTTTTAATAATAACGTATTAAATTAATTTAAATTAATCGGATTCGTTTTCGTTAAACGTATTTATAATTTTTTTATAAATATACGTATTGTATCTAAATTTGCTGTAAACGTTATATTTCCGTTTTTTCGTTTTAACTTTTTATGATAATTATTTTCAGTTATTATTAACTGCATTTTTTATGAGTTTATTTTTCGGCCAAAAAAGCTTATTTCTTTTATGTAATAAATATTTCTTCTTTTTAATAACGTTTATTTTTGGTTTTTCGGCATTTATTAAAAAAATAATTGGTTTCGCGTAATTTAATAGTTTTTTTAAAAAGAAAACGGTTTCGTATAAAAATATCAAGTTACTTTTTATTAAAGGATTAACCGATTTAATTATTTTTATCGGCGAGTTCCCCTAGTAATTTCCAATTTTTTTTGCAAATATTATTCCCGTTTTTTTGTTTTTTTTTTTAAATATTTCGAAGGGTTTTCGACGGTAGGAAAAAAATAAAACCGGTAAAGGTAAACGGCGAAACGGTCGGCGTAAATATAATAAAAGGAATTTTTAAATCGGAAACAACATTATTAAAATTAAATAAAATAAGTTTAACATTTACGAAACCGGATTTAATATTATCGGACGTTATAATAATTTTAACCGCGTCGAAAAAACCTGCGAAAATCTTTTTTTAACGATATAAATATAATAACGTCGTATTAAATTTTCGATATAAAACGTATATATACGTTTTAAAACGGAAAAATAAAATATACTAAAAGATTAAAATTAATAAAAAAATAAAAAGATATACAAAACGTAATAATGTTATTATTTGCATAATATTTTTCGAATTTTATTAAATAATAATTTTCATAACCGTCGAAAATAAGAAAAACGTTTTGGTTTTTTATACGCGTTTAAGTATATTTATCGAAATATTAAATTTAGTTTAAATTTAATTCGTTTGTTATTTAACTATTATAATTAATACCGATTTTTTAATAAAATAATAATAAATTATCGTAATATTAATATTTAAAGTAAATTTTTTACGTTAAAATAATAAATAATAATAAAACTTAATTTTATAAATTAATAATTTATATAATTATAACTTATTCCCGATTATTTTATTACGTTTATTTAAAATTTTTACGTTTTTCGGCGTTTATAATTATTATGCCGTATATTATTAAAAGTTTTATTAAAAGTTTTGTTTCGTCGAAATTGTAAATATTTTTTTTGTAATATCGTATTTTACGATCGTAACCTGAATTAATTCGAATTATTTGCGAAATATTTCCGGATTTTCGCATAATACCTTTTAATAATTAATTTTTCAATTTAAATATATTTTAAGTTTTTTTTGCCGTCGAACAAAATTTAACGTTTAATCAATTCCGACATAATCGGCGATAAGTTAAGTAGATAATAAATTCGTTATATTTATAATATGTTAAAATTAAATAAAAAACGTTTACGTATTTAAATTAAAAGTTTTTTTTAATAATTAATTTTTTTTTGTTTAACGTTAAATTTCGCAAATTAAAAATTATATCGATTCGGGAAACGATATCGTTATATCGGTTTTTTGAAATAATTTCGGAAACGTCATATATCGTATAAAAACGTTTATAATTAAAATTTAAATTTTTTTTAACTTAAATGACTAAGTTTATTTTCGATTTTTTTATAAACTGTTTTATATTATTAATATTAAAAAATAAATATTTAAACTTAAATAGTTAAAATATTAAAAAAACGAACGGTTTGCTTATAGCGGCAGTTCGTTTATATGTTACGTTATTTATATTTTAAAAAAAGATTTGCGAATAAATAAATTAAAAATATTATTATATGTTTACCGTTAAAGATATAATACAAAATAAAAATAAAAATAATTATTATATTCGTTTATTAGAATTGTTAAATATAAAAGTTTTTAACGTATTTAAACAATTAAATAATCTTATTATATAATATATATCGTTACAGATTATTTTTTATTAACTTAAAACTTTTTAATTATTATATTTAACATACCTTTCTCGAAATAATTATTTATAATATTTATATTATTATTATTACTACCGTTATTTCGACGTTTTGAAAAGTTAATATTCGAAATTTTTAAAAATTAATTAATTTTACGGTATTTTCTTTAACGTTTTCGATTTCCGGATTCGTTACGTTTTTTGGAAAAGCATTTTATATATAACGTTATATCGGTTGATATCGTTATGTTATAATGAAAAATATCGTTATTTATTTAATATATCTAAAAATTAACATTTTTTTATTTAAGGAATTTTTTTCGTATTCGAATGTATTTAATAAGGTTTTAAAACTTTAAACTTTTTATCGAATTCCGTCTATATACCGGAAATAAATATAAATGTGTATTTCGTAATAAAGTTTTAATGTATTATAAAAGTTACTATGGTTACCGAGAAAGTCTTTCAAAGTTATAAATATAATATTTTTATAATATTAATAATATTACGATTTTAAAAGGTTTTAACAAATAGATATTTTTAACGTAGGCTAATTATTACGGAATATAATTATTACCGAACGATAAATATTAAAAATATAAAAAAGATTTTTCGGTTTATTACGTTATTAAAAAGTTCGGAAATAAAATTGGGTTAAAATTAAGTTTTTTCAATTAAAAACTAAAATTATATATAAAGTTTAAAAATTTTCTTATTATGTTTTATGATATTAATAATCATTATAAAAAGTTTAAAATATAATTTCAAAATTAAATTTATAATATTACATAAGCTTTTTAAGTTAAATAAACCTTTGCCGAAAGTTATATTGATGTTTAATTTATAAATTTTCATTAATCTAATTAATAAAGCGTTAATTAATAAAATTAAATAAATTATTTTAAATGTTATCGTATGATAATATTTATTATATTATTTGAATTATTAAAAATTAATAATTAAATAATATTTCGGATTTTATTAAATTATCTTTTTTTTAAAGTTTACCGTCAACAATAACTTTAATAATATTAAAAAATTACGTACGTATATTTAAAAGCTTTAATGTAAAAACGTTAATCGAAATATTTGTATTTAACACGGTTTCGTTTTCGAAAAAGATAATTGTAAAAAGTTCGTTTTAAATAATTTCGTTTTCGAAAAATTCGTTATCCGTATTTTTAATAACGTTTCCCGTATTTCTTTTTATATCCGTAACAACTTCAATTTCGGTAATAATTATTTATTATTTATCTTTCTTTATTTTTCGAAACGGTTTTTATAAAAATTAATTATTAATTTCTAATTATTTTATAAATATTATTATTTCGAATATTAAAAAATAAGCAAGGTTAAATAGTTTAAAAAGATTCGGTTAAATTAACCGGATTTCGTAATATAAAACGTAAAATATACATTAAATTAACTTAAATAATTATTACTAATAAATTTACGTATTAAAAATAATTATGCGAATTTTGTTTTTTATTATTATAATTATTATTATGTTATTATTAAAGGGCTACTTACGTTATAAAAGGGCGTATACAAAAAAAGGTGTGTGATTTAGAAATTTGGTGGGGCGGGGACATTCTGATTCGAAATGGCAGTAACATGTATAAGCCGCATACTGCACTCCCTTTGCAGGACCAACAATAATACAGGTTGACTTGAAACTAACGTCCCACACCACCTCGCGAGCCAAACCACCTCGCGAGCCGTTTTTTGGCACTCTGCAACAACAAATTCAAATTAAACAACCATAACACATTAAATCGATTCAAATTAATCGGATTCTTCTTCGCTAGACGTATTTACAGCTTCTTTATAAGTGCGCGCATTATGTCCCGGCTTGCCGCAAATACCACATTTCCGTTTTTTCGTCTTAACCTTCTTACAACAACTACCTTTAGTTGCTATTAGCTGCATTTTTTCACCACCCCCTTCCTTATCGGCCAAAAGAGCTTGTTCTTCCTGTATAATAAGTATTCCTCCTTTTTGAAAACGTTTATTTTTGGTCCTTCGGCGTTTACTAAGAAAATGGTTCGTTTTGCGTAATTGGACGGTTTTTTCCCGAAAAAGCGCAACTTCGTGCAAAAGCAATAAGTTACTTTTGGTTAAAAAATTAACCGATTTAATTATTTTTGTCGGCGAGCTACCCTAATAATTTCTAATTTTTTTTTGCAAGTAACGTCCTTGCCTCGTTGCTTTATGGATATTTCTAGGGATTTTCGCGGGAAGGGAAAGAATGGAACCGGTAGAGGTAAGCGGCGAGACGGTCGGCGTAGGTACGATTAAAAAAATTTCTAATTCGGAAAAAACATTATTAAGATCGAATGAAACAAGTCCAGCTTTTACAAATCCGGATTTGATATTATCGGACGTCATAGCAGCTTTAAACGCGTCGTAGAAGCCGGTGAGAAAATTTTTTTTCGCAATATGGGTATGGTAACGTCGCATTAAATTCTCGATATAAAGCGTATATGCGCGTTTTAAAACGGAAAAACAAGATATATCAAGAGATTAGAGCCGATAAGAAAAATGGGAAGGCATGCAAAGCGTAATAATGCCGTTATTCGCGCAGTATTTTTCGAATTTTATCGAATAATAGCTTTCGTAACCGTCGAGGATAAGGAAGCGTTTCATTCTTTTCGTATACGTTCGAATATATTTATCGAAATATTAAATCCATTTTATACCTAATTCGTTCGTTATCTAGCTATTATAACTGGTACCGATTTTCCAATCGGCTGGTAATAAGTTATCGCGATATTAAGAACTAAGGTGGGTTTTCCCTGCCAAAATAATAAATAACAATATAGCCCAACCTTGCGAATTAACAGCTTATATAACTATAACCTATTCCCGATTACTTTATTACGCTTATTTAGGTTTTTTACGTTTTTCAACACTTGTAATTACTATACCGCATGCTATTAAAAGCCCTATTAAAAAGCCCGTCTCGTCGAAGTTGTAAATATTTTCTTTTGCGATGCCGTATTTTGCGATTATAGCCCGAATTAGCTTAAATTACTTGCGAAATACCTCTGGATCTTCGTATAATACCTTTTAATAATCGATTTTTCGATTTAAACGCGTTTTAAGCTTTTCTTGCCGTCGAACAAATCTCGATATCCAGTTAAACCCGACGCGTTCTGTAACGCGTTGAGCTAATAACAAATTCGCCATATTTTCAACATACTAAAGCCGGACAGGAAACGCTCGCGTATCTAGGTCAAGGATTTTTTCGACAATGGATTTCTTTTCAGTCGGCGTTAATTTTCGCAATTCGGGGAGAATATCGGTTCGGGCGCGTCTGCCGTAAAATCGGGCTTTCAAAATAGATTCGGGAACGTCATATATGGAATATAGCTTTTTAAAGCTAAGTTTCGGATCTCGTCTTTTCGCCTGAATAACTAAGTTTATTCTAGATTCTTTTGTAAAACGCTCCATATTGTTGGTGTTGAGAAATTGGCAATTGAAGTTAAGTAATTGGTATGTTGATAAAATTGGCTCGCGAGGTGGTTTGGCTCGCGAGGTGGTGTGAGACGTTATGGGATCCGTTATATTTATCCAGCCTGCAGCATCCTACCAAGACCAACAGCCTACAGGCTGTTCTATAAAGAGTTGGGCTACTCGCATATTAGTTTTCTATATATGAGAGCCATACATTACCATTTTTACACCGCCGACGGCCCGATTACTGCGCCTTTCAGCCCGTTAAAAAACGCGTTGTCTTTGCAGTAATTTCGCAGTTATGTATAGCGTTGCAACAAAAGCCATGAGAATCGCCCGACTCCCTATACCGAAACACATCCACCAACAATCAGACCGTAATATTATTAATATTTTCGATAGATCAATTGCCTTAATTGAAGCGACAAAAGCTATATAAAAATAATCGTAATCCGATAAGTGGGTGTTAAGATATCAATCGCTCTTTCCGTTATCATTGAGTTAAGCATTCTGTGTTTGCGCTGCAGGCCTGAACCTTTTAAAACGCCTAGGCCGACCCCCTTTATCTTTTTGCAGTTGTATCCCTCTCCTACATTCAGAATTCACTTATACATATCTCCGTAAGAAAAAATCGCAAAATTAAACGGGCTTTAGAATTCTAACTTACGGTTAGTATGGATTAAAATAATCTACAAAACATCTTGAGAAAACGTTATATTATTAACTTGTTTAGAGATAAGTAGTAAGTGTTAAAAGGTGATTGGAATTGTGCTGGGGCGTTGGCAGGTGTTAAAAAGGTAATGTACAACTTTTGTTACTACCTAGTATGGGTGACCTACTGTCAGATATAAGGGATGTCAGTTACGTTGTTGTATTCAGCTAATTGTGCCACTTCTCAATACGCGTACAGCTTTTGTGTAACCTAGCAACGAAACAATTATCCTCCAATCAGAACGTAACCTTCTGTAGCTAGGGTACTTTGGCACCCTGGCTAGCTAACATACCCCCTTAACGCCTTAAAGAATTCGGGGCATTAATCGCCACACTTTCATTACTTTCTAAAGCCACAGCTGTCTATTTAACCTTTCCTCCGGTAATTATATCCTCCTAATCAGCCAATTCCTCATCAGAAATCACCCTCAAAATCTTCTTCCGCAGGTCCAAAGCTTTTGTAATATCCACCAATCCTAACTGCTTTTTAAAATGCTTAAAAGGTTCTTAAAGCAGGGCTTTAATCAATCTATTAACTAACATATTGCCTATAGGCGTATAATCCACTTTAATTAAACGCTTTTTTGCTACCTTTCGTAACTAATAATTATATATATTTACGTACCGCAGCTTTATTTTTAAAAAGGTAACGTTAACGTTAATAAACCGTATAATCTGTTAATTATCGTATTACAAATTTAACGGTCCTGTATCCAGGCCAACTCCTAGTTTTTTAATCAATTTAAAAACGAATAAGGCTTTTTTAATAGCTTATGTAAAAAACAGCAACTCCGCTTCGGTTGTGGAAATAATTACTATATTTTGCTTATTCGTACGCTATCTTATAACTCCCTTAAATAACTTTATAACGTAAACTTGTTATGGCCCAGCAAGGCTTGGCCTCTCCAAACGATCGGAGACTGCAGGAGGACAAGCTCCGACCCTAAGCAGGTCACGTAACTTGTGATCACGGAGGATCCAATAATCAAAAGTGATCACAATGGCTTAATTACTGGTAATTACCACAATAATAGTAATCAGAAGTAATTACTGTAAATTAACAAAAAGGATATATACGCTTATTATTTCCCATAATCTTAGATAACACCAGCTTGTAATACAACTTAATTACCCAGATTACCCTTAATTATCTGCTATTACCAAACGTAATTAATTTACTTTTTATTGCTTAGTTTTTTATAATATTACTGCCAATATAAACCCGTACGATTAGGTTTAATAGTTGGTTAATTAACCCAGCCGTTACACGTTACAAGCTTTTATTTAATAATATAGTCAGACTTTAAGTAATATTCGAATCGTCAATATATCAATTAACGCATAAGTAGCAGTTACCCTTAAGCTTACGGCTTAACAACTTTAAAACAAGATTTAAAAACTCGAAGCCACCATTTAACAACTTACTAATTAAATAATGGCAGCCTAGTCAGCCCTAATAAGCACTTACAAAATAAAACTTAAAAAACCAGGACCTTATAACGGGAAAAGGAACGTTCAGAGTTTCCTGACCCAGGTTCGGGTTTATCTTCGTCTTAAAAGGCTTACCGACCTAACGGATCAGATCCTCGCTATCGCAGCTTGTTTAAAAGGGAACGCTTTCGATTAATTTAAGCTTACTATAAGAAACTTCCTAGAAAAAAGGAAGTCCGATTAGGAAAAAATTACCAAAAAGATCTTTTCCAGTTATGTCAGTTTCGAAAACAAGCTGAAAAGCAATTTCGAAAATCCAAACGAAAAACGCGTTGCAACTTAACAAATCCTTTAATTGTACCAAAAAAAACCAGTTTCTAAGTATGCTGTAAAATTTAAGAACTTTATAGTAAGGGCAAAATAAACGGATAAAGAAAACGACACTTTAATCGATATATTTTATAAAGGTTTAAAAAAAACGTTAAAGATAAGATTATCAAACTTCCGCGATTTACGATACTTAATAAATACATTACAAAAATAGTAAAAATCGATAATCGGCAGTTCGAAAAACGATAAGAAAAAAAAAGGACATTTCATTTTATAGGTTAAACATTCTAAGGCCAATTAGAAAAAAAAACGCAAGGCACCTTTTACTTCTTATGGAACAGCTCCAGGACCCATGGAACTTGGCATTACTTAGCGACGAGATATAAGCCAGGTATAGTATTATAATTATAACAAAATAAAACATGTTGCCAAAAAATGCAAATCGCCGCCGAAAACCGACAAAAAAGTATATTAAGCCCCAATATCCGAAGGACCCCCGAAAGGACGAAACGATAATAAACTAATTAATATAATTCGCATCCGTTACGATAACGAACAAAAGGAAATTCGACAGGAACTAAAAACGGCTAAAGCCCTTTTACAGGCAGTAATCGATAAACAAGCTTAAAAAACTCGGCACGCGGATTTCCACCCTGTTAATTGCAACCAGTCCCAGTACCCTATTTACGCAAAAAAAAAACAACGGATTTATAAACGAATTACCCGTATATAAAAAAAAGGTTTTAATTTCTACACCCGAATAGGATATAACCAAAACGATTAATAATAATATCGAAAATTGCAAACCTTTACCACCCCGGAAAAAATCGAAAATACAGCACCAGTTTTAACATGGCCCGAAAGTAAGGGATACCCCCAAAAAAATCCCACGTATTATTTCGGATAATGCAACCATCAAACCTAAAAAAAACTAATTTAAAGGTTTATCGACAAGCACTATTAGAAAGCTATTACCAAAATTTAATCACAGCTAGCTTTTAAAATAAACCCTCGAAAACAAAAGGCATTACGAAAGGAACTAGCAGAATTCTCCAGCTAAAGCCAACCAGCCCCGAACGCAAAATAGGAGGCTATTGGAAAACTCGAAAACAACCTTTATAAGGTTTCCGATAAGCTATACCAGCAAAAAAAGAAAATTCTCCAACTTAAAGCTCAACTGCGCCGCCAGGAAAACCAGATAAAGCAAGTACAGGAGATATGTAAGTAACTTACGGAACAAATCCAGCAGCTCGCCAAATCCCCCCCAAAAAAAACGCCACTTATAAAAAAGCCTCAAAATAACGCGAACCGGAAGCAGCAACAAAAACTCCACCGAATAGCTTTAAGTACGACGACAGGAACCCACAACAACCCTATCACCTTGAAAATACGAATTAAGACACACTAATATACCGCAATAATGGACTGCAAAACTTTAAACGCCAACTATATTACCCCGAAATTAATAAATCAACTTAAACTGCCATAAAAGGATAAAAAAAACCTTTATATCGCCGAAAACGCCGAAAATTAGGCATTTACCTACGACAACGGAAAAATCGCACGCGAAATTAATCACCTCGAAATTTTTATCCAAAAACGAATCCAAATAATTAACTTCGATATCGTTCCGCTAAAAAACTACGACATAATCTTAGGAAAACCATAATTATATTAATATAACCCCTTAACCGATTAAAATACTGGCCAGGTAAAATTCGTTTTACACCCCATCGACAAACAAAAAAAACAAACGAAATCTCCACATTCGATTAACGACAAAAAAAGCAATAAATACAGGCATAAAAACACGACAAAAACCTTACCACCCAAAAAAACAAAATGCAAGAAAAAAAAAAGGGCATAACAGACGTATTCGACGCCTTATAGCCACTATCCGGGTATAGCTTTGCAACATAAACGAAATCTTAAAACACCAACCCGAAAAACCAGAAAGAAAAAAAGAAAATATGGCTAATATACCGCCATAATATCGCAAATATAAGCGACTGTTTTAGAAAAAACTTAACACTAAGCTACCAAAGCATAACGAATAAAATCATAAAATAATGCTCAAAAACGGCACTTTATTTAGGTTCTACCTTATTTACAATTTAAACGAAACAAAGTTTCACACCTTACGTACGTACCTAAAAAACAGACTCCAGAAAAGATAAATTCGACAATTTATATTTTCAGCCGGATATCTTATATATTTCGTACCCAAAAAAAATAATAAATCTTTTACGACGATTACCTTTAACCGTTATTAGCTGCATTTTTTACTACTTTTCTTTTCGGCCAAAAGAGCTTGTTCTTTTTGTATAAAAATGTTTCTTTTTCTTGAAAAAGTTTATTTTTAGTTTTTCAAGTTCGTTAAAAAGATGGTTGGTTTTGCGTAATTTGGCGGTTTTTTCTTTAAAAAGAACGTTTTCATACAAAAGTATCAGGTTATTCTTTGTTAAAAAATTAACCGATTTAATTATCTTTATCGGCGAGTTCCTCTGGTAGTTTTTAATTTTTTTCTGTAAATATTATCCCCGATTTTTTTTTTTTGATATTTCGAAAGGTTTTCGACGGTAGGGAAAAAAGGAACCGGCGGAGGTAAGCGGTGAGATAGTCGGCGTAAATACAGCTAAAGGAATTTCCAAATCGGAAAAAACGTTTTTCGGATCGAATGGAATAAATCTAGCTTTAGCGAAACCGGACTTAATATTGTCGGACGTTATGGCGGTTTTAAATACGTTATGGAAACCGGCGAGAAAATCCTTTTTCGCGATATAAGTATGGTAACGTCGCATTAAATTTTCGATATAAAACGTATAAGCGCGTTTTAAAACGGAAAAATAAAATGCGTCGAAATGTTAAGGCCGATAAGAAAAATAAAAGGGCATGTAAAGCGTAATAATATCGTTGTTCGCGTAATATTTTTCGAATTTTATCGAATGGTAACTTTCGTAGCCGTCGAAAATAAAAAGGCGTTTCGTTTTTTTCGTACGCGTTTAAATATGTTTATCGAAATATTAAATTTATTTTAAACTTAATTCGTTTGTTATTTAATTATTATAATTAATTCCGATTTTTTAATCGGCGGGTAATAAATTATTGCGATATTAAGATTTAAGGTAAGTTTTTCCCGTTAAAATAATGAATAACGGTATAATCCAACTTTACAAATTAACAACTTATATAATCGTAACTTATTCTCGATTGTTTTATTACGTTTATTTAAGTTTTTTACGGTTTTTACCTTTTTTGGCGTTTGTAATTATTATGCTGTATATTATTAAAAGTTTTATTAAAAAACCCGTTTCGTTGAAATTATAAATATCGTTTTTTACGATACTATATTTTGCGATTATAACTCGAATTAATTCGAACTATTTACGAAATACTTCCGGATTTTCGCATAATATTTTTTAATAATTATTCTTTCGATTTAAATATATCCGAAATTGTCTTTGCCGTCGAACGAATTTTAACGTTTAGTTAACTTTAACGCGTTTTACGACGTGTTGGATAAGCAATAAATTTGCCATATTTTTAACATGTTAAAACCGGATAGGAAACGGTTACGTATTTAAGTTAAGGATTTGGTTAACAATCGATTTTTTCGGGTCGGTATTAGTTTTTACAAAATAAAAGAAGTGTTAGTTCGAGAAGATTTATTGTTATATCGATTTTATAATGTAGATGGGGTTATTTCGTATATAATGCCAAGCCGTTTAAAATTAAGTTTCGGGATTTTTTTTGTCTGAACGGCTAGGTTTATTTTATATTTTTTTGTAAGGCGTTTCGTAATGTGGTATTAAGAAATGGGCGATTGAAAATAAGTAGTTGGAACTGTTGAAAAAATAACCAACTTACTGGTATAACCGACTTACTGGTATGGGACGTTACGATATATACGACGTTTATCTAAGTACAATTTATAAATAACCTTTTCCCGAAATAACAAAATTACACCAAACGCCTTTCGAAATACCTAAAAAATACCTCGAAATTATTTATTCGATACCGAAAAGTAAATAAAACATATTGTTATTTCTAATATAACCAGTTAAATCTATTTATAACAATTAACGTATACTTTACAAATAACCCCAATATAACTAAATCTATTACCGGTTACGTTTTATTTATAACAAAAAATCCTATTATATAAACATTGAAAAAATAACAAGTTATTATTAAATATACTTCGAAAGTTAAATACGTAACATTAAATATTACAATTATAAAAACAACCGGCATACGGATCTTTTTCGAAAAACTTAACCTTATATCTAAAGGCCTTATTACCGTTTTAAAAAATAACAACGGCGCAAAAAAATAAGCTAAAAAAATACTATAACTCGGAAAAAACGCCACATACGCGTTAAATATTATTACATACGGCAAAAAGTCCAAAAAGGCCTAATATAGGTTAAATATATAGAAAACGTAAAAAACCTTATTAACGGTTTTACTAAACCCTTAAACAAAACGTTACACGAAAGGTTCAATACCAATTTAAGCCTTAAAAAATATAAGACGAATTAAAAGGTACTTAAAATTTAATGAAAGCAACTGGCAAAAAAATAATCCCGTTAAACTTCCTTTATACGAAAAAAAAAGTGTTTTCTTGCTAAAACCTGCTAAGTACTCGAAAGTATTCTGGCCGCGGCATTCTTCTTACAACCAACTGAAGGTATCCGCTTACCTGTTAACTTTAAAGTTTTAACTTCCCATAAAATCACCTGTAATTTATATTCTATAACTTACGGACTAACTTAAGGATAATAAATAACCCGTATATAGCTTATAACTAATTAACGTCCTTTAATTAACGGGATAAAAAGTACTACTTGTTAACCTTTTACAAAAAAGAACCTAAAAAACAACAATTTTAATTATTTATTAATATTACCGTTAAAAAACGGGCCATTTATTTGTAATGATAAGACCTTTACGATAGCAGGTTGGCGTATATAGCTGTAATTCGCATACTAATAGCCAAATCGGACCCGGGGTATTTCGGAAAAGTGGGTCCCGCAGCCCGGCATACGTGTAACGATACGGTAATTTAAAAAGGCCGGCAACTTAGTACAACGGCTAATATTATACCTTTTAATACGGAAATTAAAAATTTAATCCCGAAATATTTCATATTATTTTTCCTTATAATATTTTATTAAGTTTTCTATAACTTTTCTGCAACTAAACGTAGAAGTTAAGGTTTAATTTCCAGATATGTTAAGTAGTTTTTCCTAAAATTTTAAAGATGTATATATAACGTAAAAAGACGTATTAAAGTTTGATACGTTGATATACCACTAATTAAGTGGCCCGTATACCGGTATTATGATCTAATAAAGCTTGGTTTCTTTAAAAACGATCGGAATCTTACAGTAACAAGATCCGATAATAAAACCAGGTTACGTAATTAACTTAAAAGGGCTTAACGAGGGTTTGTAAAAGCTTAACGTTTAAACCGTCCCAGGTTTAAAGAGATTTAAGTATATTATTACGATAAACAAGCATTAAGCCGTTTATGATATTTTAAATTAAGAATAAGATATATACGTTTATTATTTCCCATAATTTTAAATAATACCAGTTTGTAATATAACTTAGTTACTTAAATTACTTTTGGTTATCTATTATTATTCAACGTAAGTAATTTACTTTTTATTATTTAATTTCTTATAATATAATTATTAACATAAATTCGTACAATTAAGTTTTAAAGTTGGTTAATTAACTTAATCGTTATACGTTATAAGCTTTTATTTAATAATATGCAAGGTAAAATAAAGGTTTAAGCCTGGAAAATAAGGCTGAGCTAATATACAGAAATCATTCCAGGATAATTTTCCACGATAGATATTATACCTAATATCTTCGAACACGATAATTCTTTAAATGGTTTTTTACGGTTTGGATAAATTGCATACCTTAGTCCCATGCCTTACTCCGATTCCGACTGGTAGTTACCGATAAGCTTCGGCTCTGGTAAATCTTATACCCGCTAGCCACGGTTCAGCAGGGTTCTTGACGGCAGAGAATAGCTTTATACGGTAAACCTTAAAGATGAACCTTAAAGATAAACCTTAAAAACTTACAAAAAGTTTTGCAAGCCCTCGTTAGTTTTACGATTATAAAGTCCAACCTGGATCGTTCTTACGGCTTCTTAAGCCATTATTAATTAAGATACGAGCCGAAATAATACAATATACCAGGCGACCCCAAGTACCAGATACCCATTATCTACCACGGGAAGGTTTCGACAAAAACCGTCTTTTTCCCAGCTATCTATTCAAAAAAAAATGGCTTTATAATCCAAGGCGGTTAACGTTACTGTCGATTTGGAAAACTTTTCCCAAGTAAACCGACTACAGCTTCTAATTTTCGGTTACCGTTTAATTACCGAACATAACAATAATCGATTTTTTAAGTAATAGCAGTTTATACGGAATAATCTTATTTCGGCGGAGGTACTACTGGCGAAACTGAAAAGGGACAATAATAACAAGTTGGATAATTCCGAAATCCAGTTACTGGAGTATTATACGTCGGGAAGTTACAAACGATGGTTTACCCGGCTGCTTAAAATAACGAGAAGCTTTTAAATTGCGAAAGGAATCGTAGATAGGAGCTGCGAGACGGAAAAGGGCAATAAAGCTAGGAGTTAACGTAGTAATCTATCATTATTCCAAGTACATATACGGTTACGTCTTCTTGAAGGAGATTGTTTAATAATATAGATAAATTTTAAGTAATATTCAAACTGTTAATATATTAATTAATGCATAGGTAATAATTATTCCGGAACTTACGGCTTAATAATTCCAAGATAAAATTAAAAACTTCGAAGTTACCGTTTAATAATTTAATAACGAAATAGTAGCAGCTTAACAAATGGGTTTTTATAAGATAAAACTTAAAAAGCCTTAATTTTATAACGGAAAAAAAAGCGTTTAAAGTTTCCTAACCCAGATTCGGATTGATTTTCGCCTTAAAGGACTTACCGACTTTACGGACCAGTTTTTTGCTATTGCCGTTTATTTAAAAAGAAATACTTTTAATTAGTTCGAACTTACTATAAGAGACTTTTTGGAAAACGAAAAGTCCGATTAAGAAAAAATTACCTAGAAGGTTTTTTTTAGTTATGTTAATTTTAAGGATAAACTTAAAAACAATTTCGAAAACCCGGATAACGAACGAATTATAATTTAATAGATTCTTAATTGCGCCAAAAACAATTAGCTTTTAAATATATTATAAAGTTTAAAAACTTTATAATAAAAGCAAAATGGACGGATAACGAAGATAATACCTTAATCGATATATTTTATAAAGGTTTAAAAAAGATGCTAAGAACGAAATTATTAAGCTTTTACGATTAACGATATTCGATAAATATATTACGGAAACAGTAAGAATTAATAATTAACAATTGGAACGACGATAAAAACAATAAAAACATTTTATTTTACAGGTTGGATATTTTAAAGCTAATTAAAAAAAACGTTAAATACCTTTTATTTTTTATAAAATAATTTTAAGATTTATGGAATTTAGTATTACTTAACGATAAAACATAAACCAGGTATAATATTATAACTGCAGTAAGATAGAACATATTGCTAAACGATATAAGTCGTTATTAAAAATTAACAAAAAAATACATTAAATCTTAATATTAAAAGGATTACCGAAAGGTTAAAACGGTAACAAAAAATTTAATATAATCTATATTTGCGAAAACGATAAATAAGAAAAAGTACGATAAAAATTAAAAGCGGCTAAAGCTTTTTTATAAGTAGCAATAAAAAAATAAATTTAGAAGATACAACGTACGAATTTTTATCCTATTAACTGTAACTAATTTTAATGTTTTGTTTATATAAAGGAAAAATAACGGATTTATAAACGAATTACTTGCATATAAAAAAAAAGTTTCGATTTTTATACCCGTACGGGATATAATAAGGAAAACCAACAATAATATCAAGAACTGCGAGTTTTTATTATATAGGAAAAAATTAAAGATATAACATTAGTATTAACATAATTAGAAAGCGAAAGATACCCTTAAGGGGACCTTACGTATTATTTTAGATAATGCAATTATTAAACTTAAAAAAAACTAATTTGAAGGTTTGTCGACAAATATTATTAAAAAGCCATTACAGAAATTTAAATACAGCTAATTTTCGAAATAAACCCTTAAAAGCGAAAAGCATTACGAAAAAAGTTAACAGAGTTTTTTAACTAAAGCTAGCTAATCTTTTACGCGGAATAAAAAGCTATCGGAAAATTAAAAAACGATATTTGCGACATAATAAACTAATTATATCAGCAAAAGAAAAAGATTCTCCAGCTTAAAGCTTAATTGTGCCGCCAAAAAAGCCAGATAACGTAAGTATAAAAAATGTATAAGCAACTTGCGGAACAAATCTAACAGCTTATAAAATCCCCCCCCAAAAAAACGTTACCTATAGAAAAGCTTTAGGATAGCGAAAGTCGGAAACGGTAACAAAAACTCCTTAAAAAAGCTTTAAGTATGATATTAAAAACTAATAATAACCTTATCACTTTAAAAATACGAATTGGAACATATTAGTATACCGTAATAGTGGATTACGGAACTTTAAGCGTTAATTACATTATCCCAAAATTGGTTAATTAGCTTAAATTATTATAAAAGGATAAGAAAAACCTTTATATTGCCCAAAACGCAGAAAATCAGGTATTTACTTACGATAATGGAAAAATTATATGTAAGATTAATTACCTCGAGATTTTTATTAAAGGATGAGTTTAGATAATTAACTTCGATATCTTTTTATTAAGGAATTATAACATAATTTTAAAAAAGCCATGGTTGTATTAATATAACTTTTTGATTAATTAAAATATTAATTAAGTAAATTTTATTTTACATCCTATCGATAAGCAAGAAAAACGAATAAAATTTCCATATTCGATTAATAATAAAAAAAGCGATAAATATAAGCAGAAGGATACGGTAAAAACCTTATTACTTAAAGGAATAAAACGTAAAAAAGAAAAAGGATATAATAAACATATTTAACGTATTATAATTATTATCCGGGTATAACTTTGTGACATTAACGAAGTCTTGGAATACCAGCCCGAAAAGCCAGAAAAAGACATAATTAGTATATTATTATAATATCGCAAATATAAGCGGTTATTTTAGAAAAAGCTTAAAACGAAGTTATTAAAATACAGCAAATAAAACCATGAGATATTCTTTAAAGAAGGTACCTTACTTAAATTTTATTTTATTTATAATTTAAACGAAGTAGAGCTTTATACTTTATGCGAATATCTGGAAAATAGACTTTAAAAAGGATGGATTCGACGATCTACGTTTTTAGCCGGATATCCTATGTTTTTCGTATCAAAAAAAAACGGCAAATTACGATTAGTAATGGATTACCGGTATTTTAATAGTATTACTGTTAAGTATAAGATATTATTATTATTAATTACTGCAATAAAGAATTGCTTATAAGGAGTTAAATGGTTTACCGTTTTAAATTTTAAAAACGGGTATAACTTAATTCGAATTAAACCAGGATACGAATGGAAAACGGCTTTTAAAACGAAATACGAATTGTATAAGTATTTGGTTATATTAATAAGATTTACGAACATACTAGTAATTTTTTAGTAAATAGTTAATTACGTATTTCGAAAGTATTTAAATATTTTTGTTATGTGTTATTTGGACGATATTTTGATTTTTTTCAAAATCGGAAAAAGCATATATAGGATATGTTTATTAGGTTTTTTAAGTTTTATAAAACGTTAATTCGTTAATTAACGTAAAGAAAAGTTAGTTTTATATATAGGAAGTGGAATATTTGGGGTATATTATTATTTTAGAATATATTAAAATAGACTTTAAGAAAAATGCAGTAGTTACCGAATAGCTTATATTTATTATTGTTACAAAAGTATAGGTATTTATTGCATTCGTTAATTATTACCGAAAGTTTATTAAATATTTTAATAAAATTACGATATTTTTGTTTTTTTTTATTAAAAAAAGGAACGAGTTTTAGTGGACGGCAGAGATAAAAGAAGTTTTTTAATAAATTAAGGGCGTAATTATTAGTAAATTAGTATTGATTATGTACGATTTAAAACGCCTAGTTAAATTAGAAACCGATTTTTTGGATTATGCATTAGGCGTGGTAATTGGATACCGAGATGATTAAGGAGTACTCTATTCGATTATTTTTTATTTTTACAAGTTAAAAGGAGCAGAATTAAATTACGTTATTTCCGATAAAAGGTTTATGGTTATTGTTCAGGTTTTTCGAGAATTTAGGTATATGTTTAAGGGAAACGTTTAGTAAATTAAGGTTTATACCGATTATAAAAACCTTTTCTGTTTTGTTATTATACGAAAACTTACAGGACGATAATTACGTTACGCGGAAGAATTAGCGAAGTACGATTTCGTTATTATTTACTAGAAGGGTTTTGAAAATAACAAAGTAGATGTTTTTAGTAAACGACTTAATTTAAAAAAAAAGTTAGTTAAGGTTAATTATAAAATTTTTGATGTTATTCTAAAGGGATATTTAAAATTACGATAAGTCGTAACGATTAAAGCGGTACCTTTGGATTTATACCAGAAAATTTAATAGTATAACGATAGCTTACTTAACGATTAAATAACGGAAAAAATTCAGGTTTTAAAGGAATGTTAATAAGACTTAGTATGGGATATATATTAATATTTACTTTATAAATATTTAGGGATTTATAAAACCTTAGAACGATTATAACGTATTTATTATTTTTTAAAATAAAAATAATAATATATAAAGTTAAACGAAAATGCGATATTTACATTAAAGTTAAGGCTTTAAGGTATAAACCGTATGGAAAATTGTAATTATTTTTAGTTTCGTAACGTTTATAGAATTCGATTATTATGGATTTTATTATTAAATTTCCTTTATTCGAAAACTTAGCAATAAAAGTATATTATGACAGTATTTTCGTAATCGTCGATCGATTTACGAAATCTTCTTGTTTCTTACTTTATAATAAAAACACCGACGTAAAATAAATGGTATATAATTTTTTCCGATATATTTTTAACATATATTGTCGGCATTCGGTGCTTTCAGGTGTTGCAGGCTGGAAGGCTTTGTCGGTGTAGGGCTGCAGGATGCAGCCTGCGACATGCCTTGTCCACCGCTTCCCCTTTGACCGCCCAATCATGTACTTAAGAGCGATTGCCACGGACTAGATTTGTCCATCAGAACACTTAGAAAACCATCGCACACAAGTTACGCCAGCTTACTGCATTTGATCACTGTGACTGCTGACATATATAAATTATTAACGGAAATTATTTTAAATAAAGGTATTATATTTACCTTTAAATTCTAGCAAGGCCTTATAGTATAGATCGGCCTAAATCATAAGTTGTTTAGTACGTTTAGATTTTAGATAAATGGATAATAAAACGACTAAATTAAATTTTCGAAGCCTATTTCCGATATTACATTAATTATAAATAAAACAATTAAGTTTAAAAGTTATTAATAATTTAGTTGGTTTATAACATTAATAATTACGAAAATATAAAAATAATTTTAATAAATATTAATTTCGGTTTTATATTAAAAGTTTATAAGAAAATACGTAATAACGGATTAGTTAATATTAAAGTAATTTTAACGTTAAAATAACTTAAGCAGTTATATGCAAAAATAAAAACAGAACTCGAATTTGTACGTAATTAAATAAAAAAATATTACAACCAGGAAAAATTAAAAGGATTAATTTTTTTGAAAGGGGATATGGTTTACTTAATTACTAAAAACATCAAAATTAAATGCCTAAATTAAAAGTTCGATTTTAGGTATATCGGCTTATATAAAGTTATTAAGAAAATTTCAAAAAATAACTACGAATTGGAATTATTCCTAAAAATTAAGCTTCATCTAGTTCTTTATATTTTTTTGCTTAAATTAACAGCAGATATTATTAAAACTAATGCAGGATAAGAGGCTAAAGCAGAAGAAGATGTATTAGTATACGAAACAAAGAAAATCCTAAACGTACGCAAAAGGAACGGATTTATTAAGTACTCAGTTAAATTAAAAAACTACCCAGATTT
This sequence comes from Monosporascus sp. 5C6A, assembly GCA_004155035.1. Taxonomy (NCBI): domain Eukaryota; kingdom Fungi; phylum Ascomycota; class Sordariomycetes; order Xylariales; genus Monosporascus; species Monosporascus sp. 5C6A. The sequence continues at coordinate 91,648 of QJOB01000075.1, read as the reverse complement.
CGAAAATATCTGGAAACCCGTCAAAACTTTTATGAACGCCTAGTATTTTTTGAAGAATTTTTATTAACGACGCCGGAATCCGTTATAAACGCCTTTTAATTTACGTTATTAAGATCAAATTAATTAGTAGCATTAATGCCAAACCAATCGGTCGGGATAACGGCCTATATCGATGTAGCAATTTCTGTATCTAACCGTTTCCGCTTTTTTTCGAAACGTTCGAATTCCTTTATCGTTTCCGTACCTTTAACATTATAACGGCCTATTTTAATTTTATAACGATGGAAAACTTTTTTTTATTTTTTTAAACAATCCAAATACTTAAATAACTTAATTATACATTATTATATTATTAATAATCTTTTCTCGGTAATACTTTTTTTAATTTTAAGCGGTTCTTTTCGGTAATAAACTTCCGGTATTTAAATTTAAAAAAACCGAAAAGATTATAAGGATTTCCGTATTTAGTATAACGCGAACATTTCCTAAAACTATAATAAGCTTTATAAGGTTTATTTTCGGATTTGTAACGAAGATACGAAAAGTCCGATAATATAATAAAGTTAAAACGGTTATTCCGTTTTGAAAAAATAAATACGTTAATACGTTTACGAAAAAAAGCTTTTTTAATTCGACCAGATATGTTAATTAACCCGAAACGTACTTAGTAATAAAAAATAAAAAATAAAAATTACTTACTTGAACTTTGATAAATAATTAATTAATTTTTAAAGGCAAAAATTCTAAAGGAAAAGAAATCGTGTTATAACTTAATAAGGTTTGGCTTTTTAAAAACGATTAAAGTTTCGTAGTAACAAGATCCGATAATGAAATTAAATTACGTGATTAGTTTAAAAAGGCTTAACGAAAGTTTGTAAAGGCTTAACGTTTAAGCCGTTTTAAGTTTAAGGGGACTTGAATATATTAGTACGATAAACGAGCATTAAGTCGTTTATAATGCCTTAAGTTAAGAACAGGATATATACATTTATTATTTCCCATAATTTTAAATAATACCAGTTTGTAATATAACTTAATTACTTAGATTATTTTTAGTTATTTGTTATTACCAGACGTAATTAGTTTATCTTTTATTATTTAGTTTTTTATAGTATTACTGCCAACATAAACCCCGCATGACTAGGTTTTAAAGTTGGTTAACTAACCCAGCCGTTACAACCGGTTACCTTAACGCGTTTGCAGGGGTCCGTATATCCCATATTATTTATGTAGCTAAAACGGATAGATCAGTCCCAATTAGGACAGAACTTAATAATACATATTATTACAATACCAATTATCAACAGAATTCTTTCGCGTATCTTTACATAAATTTTAAAATTAACATTATGTATTTCTTGGTATATAAAGTTTTATCTTTTGTATTACTAATATTAGTTATATTATTTACTTTTTAAAAGGTAATATGGTTTTTTCAATGTAAAGTTTTCTTCATTTTTTTATTTTTAATATATTTTTATATAATAATAATATTTAAAAAACGGTTTCCTCGTACGTATAATAATGTTACTCAAGTACTTATATTTGAAATTATATCTTTATTATTTAGAAAGTTATAAAAGATTTTTTTACTAGCCGAAATGGTAGAAAATATATATTACGAAAGTTTTCCGATTATAAAGGAATAAAAAGGTTTATTACGTAATCATAACATTTTTAGGATAACTTTATTAAGCGAAAGCTTTAAAGCTAATAATTATCCTGAAAACCGTTTATTTTTCTGATTTCTTTTGGAATTTTAAAGAGTTGTTGAAATTATAGTGATTTTGGCGATTTGTATGGGAAAGTGGCGGCCCGTTGAGGGGGGTGGCCCGTCGTTAGGGGGGTTATCTCAGCTATAAGTTCCGAAATTAGAAAGCTAATATTTTACTGATACGGTATTCTCGCCAACATTTCCGATGCGCGAAATTTCCTTAAAACATTGCTCGGCCGCTTTTTGGCTACTAACATCCACCCAAAAAAACCCAATACCTGCAACGTCTCCCATTAAATATCGACGCAGAAAAATTATAACGTATACGAACCTCTAACGGAAGGTTTCGGCGAACTTAAGGGCAACCTTTATCTTGCCGGATCCTCCAAGTCCATGAAGCACAACGCATCTCTGTTTATCATCCTCATGCGGTGACGGAAACAACCCCTCCAGCTTCCGGATTAACAGTTGCTTAGTCATCCCAAGGTAAAATTAAGATCTAGGGAAGGGACAGGGCCCATTAGGCGATACATAAAAATTCCATAAGTAAATCCCAATTATTAGTTTCTTATCTTAAAATTATCGTTGCGCCAACTGTAGATCTCTACGCGTTCTGCTTCGTTGTTATGACCCAGCCAGGCTTGGCCTTTCCAAAACGGTTGGAGACTGCAGAAAGACAAGCTCCAACCAGGAACTTAGGTTACGTAATTTGTGATTACGGTAAATCCGGTAATTAGGAGTGATCACGGTAACGGGATTACTGGTGATCACCACGACGGCAGTAATTAGTCGTAATCCAAAATGATCAATAATAATTATTATGGATTAACAAAAAGGATAAATACGTTTATTACTTTTTTATAGCTTTAGATAACATTAATTTATAATATAATTTAGTTATTTAGATTACTTTTAATTATTTGTTATTATTAAACGTAATTAATTTACTTTTTATTATTTCATTTCTTATAGTATTATTATTAACATAAACCCGTATAATTAAGTTTAATAATTAATTAACTAACTTAGCCGTTATACGTTACAAACTTTTATTTGATAACATAATTAGATTTTAAGTAATATTCAAACCGTTAATATATCGACCAGTATTCGAATAATAATTACTTTTAAATTTACGGTTTAATAACTTTAAAATAAGATTTAAAAATTCGAAACTATTATTTAATAACTTACTAATTAAGTAATAATAACTTAATTAATTCCAGTTAATACCCGCAAAATAAAACCTAAAAAGTTTTAGCCGTATAACGAAAAAAGAAACGTTTAAAATTTCCTAACTTAGGTTCGGATTTATCTTTATTTCGAAAAATTTACTAACCCAACAAATGAAATTCCCACTATCGCAATTTATTTAAAAAAAAAAGATATTTTTAATTAATTTAAACTTATTATGAAAGATTTCCTAAAAATAAATCCGATCAGGAAAAATTTACCAAGAAAATCTTCTCCAACTACGTTAATTTCGAAAACAAATTTAAAAGTAATTTCGAAAATGCGGATAAGGAATAAATTACAACCTAATAAATCTTCCAATTACGTTAAAAAAACCAGTTTTTAAATATGCTATGAAATTCCGAAACCTTATAACAAAAACAAAATAAACGAATAAAAAAACGACATTTTAATCGATATATTTTATAAAAGTTTAAAAAAAACATTAAAGATAAAATTATTAAATTCTTACAGCTTACGATATTCAATAAATATATTACGGAAATAATAAAAATTAACAACCGATAATTTGAAAGATAATAAAAAAAACACTTTACTTTACGGGTTAAATATTTTAAGGCCAATTAAGAAAAAAACGCGAAATACTTTTTACCTTTTATAGAACAATTCCAAAATTTATAAAACTTGGTATTACTTAATAACGAAATACGAACCAGGTATAATGTTATAATTATGACAAAATACAACATATTACCAAATAATACACAACGCCGTAAAAAACCGACAAAAAAATATATTAAACCTTAATACTTAAAGAATTACTAAAAAGTTAAAACAGCAACAAATAAGTTAATATAATCCATATTTGCAAAAACGACAAACAAAAAAAATACGATAAGGATTAAAAACGGCCAAAACCTTCTTATAGGTAATAATGGAAAGATAAATCCAGAAGATACGGTACGCGGATTTCTACCCTATCAATTGCAACTAATCCTAATGTCTTATTTACGCAAACGAAAAGTAACGGATTCATAAACGAATTACCCATATATAAAAAGAAAGTTTCGACTTTTATACCCGGACGGGGTATAACTAAGAAAACTAACAGTAATATCGGAAATTACGAACTTTTACCATACAGGAAAAAATCGAAAATATAGTACCAATATTAACATAACCGGAAAATAAAAAATACCCCCCAAAAAACCTTACATATTATTTCGAATAATGCAACCATTAAATATAAAAAAAACTAATTTAAAAGTCTATCGATAAATATTACCAAAAAGTTATTACCGAAATTTAATTTTAATCAACTTTCGAAACAAACTTTTAAAAACGAAAAATATTACGAAAAAAACTAACAGAATTTTCCAGCAAAAACTAACCAACCCTTTATGCAGGATAAAAAGCTATCGAAGGATTTAAAAACGATATTTGCGACCTAACAAACCAACTGCATTAACAAAAAAAAGATTCTTTAACTTAAAGCTTAACTATGCCGTTAAAAAAACCAAATAAAGCAAATATAAAAAATATAAAATCGACTTACGAAACAAATCCAACAACTTACAAAATCCCCCCAAAAAGGACGTTACTTATAAAAAAACCTTAAAATAACGAAAACCGGGAATAATAACAATAAAAACTTTCCAGAAAAGTTTTAAATACGATGATAAAAACTAATAACAACCTTATTACCTTAAAAATACGAATTGGAACATACTAATATACCGCAATAATAAACTGCGGAACTTTAAGCGCCAATTACATTACCCCGAAGTTAATAAATTAGCTTAGACTACTATGAAAAATAAAAAAAACCCTTACATCGCCGAAAACGCCGAAAATTAAGTATTCACCTACGATAACGGAAAAATCATACGCAAAATTAATTACTTCGAAATTTTTATGCAAAAACGGATCCAGACAATTAATTTCGATATCGTTTCGTTAAGTAATTACGACATAATTTTAAAAAAACGATAATTATATCAATATAACCTCTTAATTAATTAAAATATTAGCCAGGTAAAATTCACTTCATACCTTATTAACAAGCAAAAAAAAACGAACGAAATCTTTACATTCGATCGGTAAAAAAACCGACAAATATAAACATAAAAATATAACAAAAGCTTTACCACCTAAAAAAATAAAACGCAAAAAAGAAAAAAACATAACAAACGCATTCGACGCATCATAACCATTATCTGGGCATAATTTTACGACATAAACGAAATCTTAAAAAATCAGGCCGAAAAACAAAAAAGAACATAACTAATATATTATTACAATATCGCAAATATAAACGATTGTTTCAAAAAAAAAATTAAAACGAAGCTACCAAAGTATAGCAAATAAAACCATAAAATAGTTTTTAAAAAAAGCACCTTACCCAAATTTTACCTTATTTACAATTTAAACGAAATAAAACTTCACACTTTACGTACGTACCTAGAAAACAAACTCCAAAAAAGATGAATTCGACGATCCACATTTTCAGTCGGATATCTTATGTTTTTCGTACCATAGAAAAATAACAAGTTACGATTAATAATAAACTATTAATATCTTAATAATATTACTGTTAAAAATAAAACACCTTTACCACTAATTACCGAAATAAAAAACCACCTATAAAAACTAAATAATTTACCGCTTTAAACCTTAAAAACGGGTACAACCTAATTCGGATTAAACCAGGATACGAATAAAAAACGGCTTTCAAAACAAAATACGGACTATATAAATCTTTAATTACATCAATAAAACTAACGAACGTACCAGTAACCTTTTAACGGATAATTAATTACGTATTTCGAAAGTACCTGGATATTTTCGTAATATATTATTTAAACGACATTTTAATTTTTTCAAAATTAACAAAAGCACATAGAAAATACGTTCATTAAATTCTTTAAACTTTGCAAAACGTTAATTTATTAATTAACGCAAAAAATAATCAATTCCATATACAGAAAATGGAATATCTGGAACATATCATCATCCCAGGATATATCAAAATAAACTCCAAAAGAATTGCAGTAATTACCGAATAACTTACACCTATTACTATTACAAAGTACAGGCATTTATTAAATTCGCTAACTACTACAGAAAGTTCATCAAGTATTTCAATAAAATTGCGACACCTTTATCTAATTTTACTAAAAAAAACGAATTTTAATAAATAACAAAAATAAAAAAAGCCTTTTAATAAATTAAAGATATAATTATTAATAAACCAGTATTAATTATGTACGATCCAACACGCTTAATTAAGTTAAAAACCGATTTTTCGGATTATACGTTAAGCACAATAATCGGATACCGAAATAATTAAGGAATATTTTACCCGATTAATTTTTATTTTTACAAATTAAAAAAAACAAAACTAAATTATACCATTCCCGATAAAATATTTATAGTTATCGTTAAGGCTTCCAAAAATTTAAGTATATATTTAAAAAAACCCTTTATTAAACTAAGGTATATACCGATTACAAAAACCTTACCCGTTTTACCATTATACGAAAATTTACAGGACGATAATTACGTTAGGCGGAAGAATTAACGGAATACAATTTAGTTATTATTTATCAAAAAAGCTTTAAAAACGGCAGAGAAAATGCTTTTAATAAACACCCTAACCTAGAAAAAAACTAATTAAAATTAGTTACAAGATTTTTAATGTTATCTTAAAAAAATACTTAAAATTACGATAAATTATAACAATTAAAGCAATACTTCCAGATTTACATTAAAAATATATTAATATAACGATAACCTAATTAACGATTAGAGAATAAACAAAATTTAAGTATCAGAAAAATATTAGCAAGATTTAATATAGGATATATATTAATATCTACTTTATAAACACCTAGGGATTTATAAAACCCTAGAACGATTATAGCGCACCTATTACTTTCTTAAAATAAAAATAGCAACACAAAAAATTAGACGAAAATGTAACGTTTGCGCTAAAACCAAAGCTTTACGGTATAAACCATACGGAAAATTACAACCATTCTTAATTTTATAGCGACCATAGGACTTTATTATTATAGATTTTATTACCAAACTCCCTTTATCCGAAAAGCTAATGATAGAAATATATTATAACAATATCTTTGTAATTATCGATCGATTTACGAAATTTTCTTATTTTTTATTATATAATAAAGATATAAACGTAAAATAAATAACATATATTTTCTTTCGATACATATTTAATGTACATAAATTACTAACGGAAATTATCTTAGAATAAAGATATTACGTTTATTTTTAAATTTTGGCAAGGCTTTATAATACAAATCGGCCTAAACCATAAATTATCCAATACATTTAAACTTTAAATAAATAGACAAATAAAACGGTTAAATCAGATTTTCGACATTTACTTACGATATTATATTAATTACGAACAAAACGATTAAGTCGAAAAGCTTTTAATAACCTAATTAACTTATAATACAAGTTACCATAAAAACATCAAAATAACCCCAGCAAACGTTAATTTCGGTTTTATACTAAAAGTTTATAAAAAGATACGTAATAACGGTTTAGTTAATATTAAAGCCATTTTAACGTTAAAATAACTTAAACAATTACATACAAAAATAAAAACAAAACTCGAATTTGTACGCAGTTAGATAAAAAAATATTACAACCAGAAAAAATTAAAAAAATTAACCTTTTCAAAAAGAAACATGGTTTACCTAATTACCAAAAACATCAAAAATACCTAAATCAAAAGCTTAATTTCAAATATATCGGCTTATATAAGGTTATTAAGAAAATTTTAAAAAACAACTACGAATTAAAACTACCCCCGAAAATTAAGCTCCATCCAGTTTCTTATATTTCCTTACTTAAATTAATAACAAATATTATTAAAATTAATACAAAACAAGAAAATAAAGCAGAAAAAGATGCATTAATATACGAAATAAAGAAAGTTTTAGGTATACGCAAAAAAAACGAACTTATTAAATACTTACTTAAATGGAAAAATTACCTAAACTTCGAAAATACCTAAAAATCCGTTAAAAGTTTTATAAATACCTAGGGCCTTTTAAAAAACTTTTACTAATAACGCCGGAGTTACCGGCTATAATATCCCAGTTAATATTGTCGATAATAAACTAATTGATATTTTTAATACCCGACCAATTTATTAAACTAAGAACCTGTATTAACGCAGTGGTATTAATTTCCAGGCCTGCTTATTCCCGTTTTTCTTTTTCTTCTAATTTGTTTAACGATTAAAAACCACGTTAAACTATAATTATACCTTTTAAACGCGCTAAAACCTTTTTCTTACGTAACCGAATTAAACGAATTAAAGCCTTATTTATTTCTTTTTGGTATCGACGTTATATTTCTAAGTAACGTCGTTAAAACTTTAAAAAACGTTCTTTTACAAACGTTTTTTTCCGTTTAAAACGTTAATGTTCCCGATAAATACTTTATAAAAAAGATACCGGTATCCTGGTACCATTACAGGAACGGCCCCGAAAAATACATTCCTTATATCGCGACACATTTTTTATTATTTCATATTTTAATTCTTTTAAAAAACATTAAAAACAAAGCATAACTTCGAAACCAAAATCGTTAAAGGCCTTTACGAATTTAATACGACGAACAGTAAAAAAACGTAATTTGCGACAAATTTTATTTTTTTGATTAAACATGTTAGTTACCAGAAAAAGTAATAATAAAGAAAGGAAATTACTTACCGGAAATTACAAACAAATAAATTAATTTTTAAGGGTAAAAATCCTGGAAAAAAAGGGATCGTGTTATAATCTAGCCAGGCTTAGCCTTTCCAAAACGATCGGAAACTGCAGAAAGATAAGTTCCGATTAGGAACTTAAGTTACGTAATTTGTAATTACGGTAACGGGATTACTGATAATTACTACGACGGCAGTAATTAATAGTAATTATTATGGATTAATAAAAAGGATAAATACGTTTATTATTTTTTTATAACTTTAAATAACATTAGCTTGTAATATAACTTGGTTACCCAGATTATCTTTAATTATTTGCTATTACTAGACGTAATTAGTTTATTTTTTATTACTTAGTTTCCTATAGTACTATTGCCAACATAAACCCGTACGACTAGGTTTAATAGTTAGTTAATTAGCCCAGCCGTTACATTCGTTATTACCCTTAATACTTGTCCGGTAATTAGGCCCTAAACGCTTTATTTATTTCGAACATAGCTTTAAACTAATCTGCCTCGATAATAATCTTTCTTCTTCTCGGAAATCGGACTCTCTCTGGCCTTATACTTAGCCAAGGCAATTAGCAGTCTAGACAGCATTCCGGATTTCTCTACCGTTTTAATCCATATCCTTTATTTCGTTAAAATCCATAAACTTCTTAATCCCGTTATTGACTCTAATTCCACGCTTCCGCTTCTGTATTACTTTTTCCAAAAGGCTTTCCGGATTAGAAGGCGCTTTTTAAAATCAAGGTTTGTTAAAGCCGACAATTACGTACACTCGAAAACATAAATGCATCATCGATATTGCCCACCCGGTTGGTAGTCAGAAAAAGAAGGCCAATGTACTCTACATGCAAGGTAAAATATAGGTTCAATCCTGGAAAATAAGGCTGAACCAATATATAGAAATCATTCCACGATAATTTTCTATAACAGATATTATACCCAATATCTTCGAACATAATAACTCTTTAAATGTTTTTTTACGGTTTGGATAGATTATACACCTTAATCCCATGCCTTACTCCGATTCCGACTAGTAATTGCCGACAAGCTCCGGCCCTGGTAAACCTTATACCCGCTGGAGTTTAGCAAGGTCCTTGACGGCAAAAAATAGCTTTATACGGTAAATGTGACGGCTGGGCTAGTTAACCAACTATTAAACCTAGTCGTACGGGTTTATGTTGGCAGTGGTACTGTAGAAAACTAAGCAATAACGGGTAAACTAGTTACGTCTAGTAATAGTAAATAATTAAGGGTGATTTGGGTAACCAAGTTATATTATAAGCCGGTATTATTTAAAATTATGGAAATAACAAGCGTATATATCTTTTTGTTAATTTCCAGTAATTGCGATTAATTACTTTAGATCACGATTGATTATTGTTGCCGTCGTAATTACTAGTGATCCCATTACCGTAATCACTTTTGATTACCGGATTTACCGTGATTACAAATTACGTAACCCGGGTTTCCGGTCGGAATTTGTTTTTTTGTAGTTTCCGACCGTTTTTGGAAAGGCCAAGCCTTGCTGGGCCATAATACAATCTCCCTTTTTTTAGGATTTTTGCCCTTAAAGATTAATTTATTTGTTTTGTGATTTTGGTAAATAACTTCTTTTTTTTATCTTTATTTTTTTAATAATTAACATATTTAGTCGAAAGGAAAAAACTCGTCGTAAATTTTGTTTTTTTACCGTTCGCCGTGTTGAATTCGTAGTGGTTTTTAACGATTTTGGTTTTGAGGTTATGCTTTATTTCTGGTGTTTTTTAAAAGGGTTAAAGTGTAAGATGATGGAAAATGTGTCGCGATGTAAAGAATATGTTTCCCGGGGTCGTTTTTGTAATAGTATTAACGTGCCGGGTTTTTTTTTATAAAGTATCCGTCGTAAATATTAACGCTTCGAACGGGAAAAAACGTTTACGGAGGAACGTCTTTTGGAGCTTTAACGGCGTTATTTGGAAATGTAGCGTCGGCATTAAGAAGAAATAAACGAAACCTTGGTTCGTTTGATTTGGTTGCGTAAGTAAAAGGTTTTGGTACGTTCGAAAAGTGTTACCATGGTTTAATGCGGTTTTTAGTCGTTGGACGAGCTGGAAAAAAAAAGAAAAACGGGAATAAGTAAGGTTAGAAATTAATGCCGCCGTGTTGGTATAAGTTTTTAACTTGGTGGATTGGTCGGGTATTAAAAATATTAACTGGTTTATTATTAACAGTATTAATTGGGGTGCTATGGCTAGTAACTCCGGCGTTGTTGGTAAAAACTCCTTAAGAAACGTTAGGCGTTTATAAAATTTTTAACGGATTTCCAGGTGTTTTCCGAATCGGGGTATTTCTTTTATTTAATTAGGTATTAGGTAAGTTTGTTTTCCTTTCGTATATTTAGGATCTTTTTTATTTCGTATATTGGTGTATTTCTTTTTGTTTTATCTTTATATTTTATATTAACTTTGATGGTATCCGTTGTTAATTTAAGTAAAGAAATATAAAAAACTGGATGGAGCTTGACTTTCGGTAGTAACTTTAATTCGTAGTTGTTTTTTGAGATTTTCTTGGCGACTTTATATGGGCCAATGTACTTGAAATCGAGCTTTTGGTTTGGGCGTTTGGTTTTGATGTTTTTGGTAGCGAGGTAGACTATTTTTTTCGGAAAAGGTTGGTCCTTTTAACTTTTTCTGGTTATAGTATTTCTTTATTTGGTTGCGTATAAATTCGAGTTTTGTTTTTATTTTTGCGTGTAATTATTTAAGTTATTTTGATGTTAGGATAACTTTGGCGTTAACTGGACCGTTGCGTATATCTTTGTAGATTTTTGGTATAAAATCGAAATTGGCGTTTGCTGGGGTTGTTTTGATATTTTTGTGGTAGCTGGTATTGTAGGTTAATTAAGTTATTGGTAGCTTTTTAATTTAATTGATTTGTTCGTAGTTAATGTAATATCGTAAGTAGGCTTCGAAAGTTTAATTTAGCCGTTTTGTTTATTTATCTGTTTGAAATTTAAATACGCTGGATAATTTGTGGTTTAGGCGGATTTATGTTATAAGGCCCTGCTAAAATTTAGAGGTAAACGTAGTGTTTTTATCGGAGATGATTTCTATTAGTAATTTATGTACGTTAAAGATATATCGGAAAAAGAAATATGCTATTTGTTTTGCGTTTGTATCCTTTTTGTATAATAGGAAATAGGAAAATTTCGTAAATTAATCGACGATTACGAAAATGCTGTTATAATGTATTTCTGTCGCTGGGTTTTCGGATAAGGGAAGTTTAATGATGAAATTTATGGTAATTAAATCTTATGGTTTTTATGAAATTGGAAGTAGTTACAGTTTTTTATATAGTTTATATTGTAAAGCTTTAGTTTTGGCACAAATATCGCATTATTTTCTAATTTTTTGTACTGCCGTTTTTATTTTAGGAAAGTAATAGGTACGTTATAAGCGTTCTAAGGTTTTGTGGATCCCTGGATATCCATAAAGTAGGTGTTAATGTACATTCCATATTAAGTTTTTTTAATGTTCTTTTAAAACCTGGATTTTGTTTGTTTTCTGATTATCGGGTAGATTATTATTGTATTATTGAATTTTCTAATGTAAATCAGAGGGTACTGCCTTAATTATTACAATTTGTCGTGATTTAAGGTATTTTTTTAGGGTGATATCGAAGATTTTGTAGCTGACCTTAACCAGCTTTTCCTTTAGGTCACGTTGTTTGCTAAGGGCGTCTGTTTTACCATTTTCGGATCCTTTCTAATATATAATGATAAAATCATATTCCGTTAGTTTTTTACGTAACGTAGTTGTCGTTCTATAAGTTTTCGTATAATAATAAAACGGGTAAGGTTTTTATAGTTGGTATAGACTTTAATTTAATAAAGGTTTCCCTTAAGTATGTATTTAAATTTTCGAAAGGCCTTAATAATAGCTATAAATTCTTTATCGAAAATGCTATAATTAAGTTCTGCTTTTTTTAAGTTGTAAAAATAAAAGGCAATCGGGTGAAATATTCCTTAATTATCTCGGTATCTAATCATTACGCTTAATACGTAATCCGAAAAGTCGGTTTTTAGCTTAACTGGACGACGTAAATTATATATAATCAGTACTGGTTTACTGGTAATTACATTTTTAATCTGTTAGAATACCTCTTCCGTTTCCGTTATTTACTGGAACTTATGTCCTTTCCTGGTTAGATTCGATAATAATTAGCGAATCCAATAAATACCTATACCTCTGTAATTATGGTAAGTCTTAGCCATTCGGCAACTGCTGCAATTTTCTTAAGGTCCATTTTGATTTATCCCGGAATAATAATATATCCCAGGTATTTTATTTCCTAAATATAAAACTGGCTTTTTTTTGCGTTAACTAACAGATTAGCGTCTTATAAAGCTTAAAGGACTTAATAAACGTATCCTATATATACTTTTTCCGATTCTGAAAAAATCAAAATATCGTCCAAATAGCACATAACGAAAATATCTAAATACTTTCGAAGTACGTAATTAACCATTCGTTAAAAAGTTGCTGGTATATTCGTAAATCCCATTAGTATAACTAAATATTCGTAACCTAACTTAATTCGAATTAGGTTATATCTATCTTTAAAATCTAAAGCGGTAAACCATTTAACTCTTTATAAACGGTCCTTTTTTTCGGTAATTAATAGTAAAAGTATTTTGTCTTTAACGGTAATGCTATTCAAATGCCGATAATCTATTACTAATCGTAATTTGCCGTTTTTCTTTAATATAAAAAATATAGGATACCTTATTAAAAATATAAATTATCGAATCCATCTTTTTTAAAATCTGTCTTTCAGGTACTTTCGTAAAATATGAAGTTCTGTTACGTTAAGATTGTAAATAAGGTGAAACTTTAATAAGGTGCCTTTTTTAAAAATTATCTTATGATTTTATTTGCCCTGCTTTAATAACTTTGTTTCAAGCTCCTTTTAAAACAGTCGCTTATACTTACGATACTATGGTAATACATTAGTTATGTTTTCTTCTGGTTTTTTGGGCTGGTGTTCTAAAACTTCGTTAATATAGTAAAGCTGAACCTGGATAATAGCTATAATGCGTCGGATACGTCGGTTATACCCTTTTTTTTTTCTTGCGTCGTATTTTTTTAGGTAATAAAGCTTTTGTCGTATTCTTATGCTTATATTCGTTATTTTTTTCGTTATTGATCGAATGTAAAAATCTTTTCCGTTTTTTTTACTTGCCGATAAAATATAAAGCGAACTTTACCTGGCCAGTACTCCAATTGATTAAAGGGTTATATTAATGCAACCATAGTTTTCCTAAGATTATGTCATAATTCCTTAACGGGATAATATCGAAGTTAACCGTTTGGATTCGTTCGTTAACAAAAATTTCGAAGTGATTAATCTCGCGTATAATTTTTCTATTATCATAGGCGAATACTTAACTTTCGGCGTTTTCGGCGATGTAAAAGTTTTTTTTATCCTTCTATAGCAGTTTAAGCTGATTTACCAACTTTGGGATGATGTAATTAACGCCTAAAGCTCCGTAGTCCACTATTACGGTATACCAGTATATCCCAATCCGTATCTTCAAGGTAACAAGGTCGTTGTTAGCTCCTGTCGTCGTACATAAAGCTTTTTTAAGGGGTTTATGCTAACTTCCTTGGCTTCCGTTATCCTGCGGCTTTTTTACAGGTAACGTCCGTTTTTTAGGCTTTTTAGTTGCTTAATTTACTTTTGTAATTGCTTAATGTATTTTTCTTAATGTCACAATATTGCCTTTAATTCCATAATACGTATATCGAATAATTTGTTGTATTATTTTAAAATAACAATGTCCCCTTTAATCCGTTCGATTATGTTTTTTTTTAGGCAATCTGACTTTGCTGCCCAGCTGTTTAGGTTATTAAACCATTATTGAAACTACGCATCGTATTAGGCTATGTCCTCTTATCGGGATTATATTTCCTTTTTAAGTTCTTGCCGCTTACTAGGGTTAATAGTAAATGTTAACTAAAACTGTAGGTCGTTAAGGGTTTTTCGTGCTATTTTCATAATTATCTAATAAATCCATTTTTCCTATATCTTATAATCGCATGTTTGGAAGTAACATATCGGGTCTTTTTCCGGATAATTTTTGCCCTCAGGCCAACTTTTTTTTGCTATAAAAATATCGATAATATCTTATGTAGCTATCGTACGTAGGTAGCAATACTATCGTTAATCTTTAAAGTCACTTTTAATCTGGTTATGGAAGTCGAATCCTTAATGCTACATGCGTATAATATATCGCTATATATAATTTTATTATTCTTCATATCAAGAGCAATAAGCCTATCTGCAATAGACAGCATGTAATTTCCCATATCGGTCGGGTGCTCCTAGTAATAAGGCCTTATCCTAACCGTAATAATTCTTAATTTATGCGTTTAATTCCAATTATTCATACCGCTTCTACTTCTTTTCTTACAATCGGAAAAAGGATTTAAGAATATAAAGCTCCTCCTATCTTTAGTATTCAATTAACCATCTTACCATAACAGATTATTATCGTTTAATTACTGCTTAAGAAAAGGCCTTGGCCGTTTTTATTCTTTATTACACTTTTTTTTATTCGTTATTATTACGGATGCGGATTATGTTAACTTATCTGTTACCGTTAAGATTCCTTGATAATCCCTTTGGTATTAAGATTTAATATACCTTCTTGTCGATATTTTGTAACACCTTGCACTAACGTACTTTATAACCCATCTTGCCGTAATTGTAATATTATACCTGGCTTATGTCTCGTTATTAAGTAATGCCAAATTCCATGGGTCCTGGGGCTGTTCCATAAGAAGTAAGAGGTACTTCGCGTTTTTTTTCTTAATTGGCCTTAAAATATTTAACCCGTAAAGTAAAATATCCTTTTCTTTCTTATCGTCGTTCGAATTGCCAATTATCGATTCTTACTGCTTCTATAATGTACTTATTAAATATCGTAAGTCGTAAGAATTTAACGATCTTATCCTTAACGTTTTTTTTTAAACCTTTGTAAAATACGTCGATCAAGGTATCATCCTTTTTATCCGTCCATCCTGCTTTTGCCATAAGGTTTTTAAACTTTACAACATACTTAAAAGCTAGTTCCTTTTAGCGCAATTAAAGGATTTGTTAAGTTGCAATACGTTCCTTATCCGGATTTTCGAAATTATTTTTAAATTTATCTTCGAAATTAACATAACGGGAAAAGATTTCTTTAATAATCTTTTCCTAGTCGGACTCCCTTTTTTCCAGGAAGTTTCTTATAATAAGCTCGAACCAATCGAAAGCGTTACTTTCTAAACAAGCTGCAATAACAAGAATCTGATCCGCTAGGTTAGTAAATCTTTCGAAACGAATATAAACCCGAACCTGGGTTAGGAAACTCTAAACGTTCCCTTTCCCGTTATATAGTCCTGGTTTCTTAAACTTCATCTTACGAATGCTAATAAATGCTAATATTACCTAGTTAATAAGTTGTTCGATAATAACTTCGAATTTTTTAATTTTATTTTGAAGTTACTGAACTATGGGTTCCTAAGTAAAAATTACTTAAATATTGGTTAATATATTAGCGATTCGAATATTGCTTAAAATCTAACTATACCACTAAATAAAAACTTGTAACGTATAACGGCTAGGTTAATTAATTAATTATTAAACCTAATCGTACGAGTTTATGTTAACAGTAATATTATAAAAAACTAAGCAATAACGGATAAATTAGTTACGTCTAGTAATAACAGATAATTAAAAGTAATCTGGGTAACCAAATTATATTACAAGCTAGTACTATCTAAAATTATGGAAATAACGAACGTATATATCTTTTTGTCAATTCCCAGTAATCACGATTAATTACCTTAGATCACGATTAATCATTATCGCTGTCGTAATCACCAGTAATCCCATTACCGTGATCATTCCTAATTACCGGATCTACCGTAATCACAAATTACGTAACCCGGGCTTCCGGTCGGAGTTTATCTTCCTCCAGTCTCCGACCGTTTTTGGAAAGGCCAAGCCTTGCTGGGCCATAATAGTAAACCTTAAAGATAAACCTTAAAAATAAACTTTAAAAGCTTACAAAAAGTTTTGCAAACCCTTACCAGTTTTACGATTATAAAATCCAACCTGGATCGTTTCTACGGCTTCTTAAGCTATTAACAATTAAGACACGAGCCGAAACAGTATAATATACCAGGCGACCCCAAATATTAAATACCCATTATCCGTTACGGAAAGGTTTCGACAAAAACCGTCTTTTTCTTAACTATTTATTTAAAAAAGATGGCTTTATAATTTAAAACGGTTAACGTTATTGTCGATTTGGAAGATTTTTCCTAAATAAACCGATTATAACTTTTAATTTTCGGTTACCGTTTAATTACCGAATATAATAATAACCGATTTTTTAAGTAACAACAATTTATACGGAACAATTTTATTTCGGCGGAGGTACTGCTGGCGAAGCTAAAAAAGGATAATAATGATAAATTGGATAATTCCGAAATTTAGTTATTAAAGTATTATACGTCAGAAAGTTATAAGCGATGGTTTGCCCGGCTACTTAAAATAACGAAAAGCTTCCAAAATTGCGAAAGAAATCGTAGATAAAAACTGCGAAACGGAAAAAGGTAATAAAGCTAGGAGTTGAAATAGCAATCTATCATTTTATCCAAGTGCATATACGGTTACGTCTCCTCGAGGGAGAGTACTTTACATATATAAACGTTACTAATCATTTTCCCTTACTGTTATAAAAGGTTTAAGTTATGTTACAGTTAGCCTGATGGCAAGGAAATGTTGCATAAATGTATGAAAAAAAGTGTAAAATTGTTATGGATAATCGGGGCTTTAGAAGCAGTAACCAGAAAGCTTTATATATAATATAGGTCTGTAGGTCTCACAGCAATGCTTTAGACCTTAACACAATACCAATATCCAAGCCAAAGTCCACTGCAATCCGTCTTTACCGCAGGGTTCCAAGAAATACTGGATATATCGTAAGCATATCAAACGTACTAATGGGGCAGAAATTCAAGGACGGGTTGACGCTCACAATTGATCCAGACTGATGTTTCTTGTGTCAGCAATTTTTCGGCAGTAGTCGCCTGGAACTGCCTGGTGGTATGCTTTGCAATCCTTATTGATACCATCCTGTGTCGGAGAGGGTGTGCCGATAGGTGGCGTGGTTGGAGTCCCTGGTACGCCAATGCATACGAGATAACCTGGCAGCAGACCCGAACAGCCTGCATAAAAGAGTTAGTTGCCTTCCTCGGCAGAATTCTAGGGATTAGCTTGGGCCCGGCTTACTTGTCCCTACCGCAGGGTTCCATCGGTAGCTGCGAAGATTGTTAGTCTTACCTAGTATGCATGCGAACTATCTTCACTTACAATTCTTGGAGTGTAAAGGTTTTATAGGTATTCATAATCTTGTCACAAGTGTCTCCTGAAACCACCTTATGGAATCTGGTGCCTTTGGTATGATCGTCAACCTTTGCTGCGAAGGGCACGGAGGGGCATCGACTTACAGGAGTCAATGATACCCGTTTGAGTAGGATCTCCGCCTGAAGAGCTGGTTGAGGTTGGACGAGTCGTCGGTGTTCCTGGAACAGCTACACAGTAATTGTAGCCGAGCCAAAGACCTCCGCATCCTGTGGAGATACTTTTGTCAATTTCTGCATATTCGGTTGGATAGTTCCGACCACCTTTCGGTCAAATACGAAATATAACCAGCTTACCTTCACCGACAGCAGGATTCCATTTAAGGCTTGCGTCGGTCTTGTTAGTCTTCTCAAGCATTTCAAGCTCCGAGCTTTGTCTTACAAGTCTGCAAATGTAAAGGTACCGAAAGCAGCGACGATATTTGAGCAGTCATCTCCCGACTTCGCCACATAAAAGCTTGTGCCTACCAGTTTGATTAGGGAAAGTGAGAAGTTAGATAGATATAATTACTTACATGTGCTGATCACGCCGTCTTGAATGGGCGTAGGAAATGACGACCTTGTGGTAGTGCTTGAAGTCGACGAGGTTGTAGTCGTGCTTGGAGGTTGCGTGGTAGTATCTTCCTTGAATTCAACACAGTATTCCGTTCCGGCAACAACACCGTTGACGCAGTTTGGTCCAACTAACGGATTCCATCTGATGAAGTTTGCTTCGGATATGCCCCAGAATGCAGCGATGGATGCGCAAGTGTCACCTTGCTCAGCAGACCAAGTGAAAGTGCATGCTCTCGGGGCAATAACACTTGCCCGAACTCCCACGGAAAGGAGAAAGAGCGCTGCCAAAGACACGATAAAGCGGGCCATGCTTTTACCTAGGAAACTGACTTAGGTATGATGCGGATAACTCTCTAAGATGCTCCTTGGCCAAGCATGGAGTGTAGGGGGCGAGGCTATCAGAAGTCTTATTGAATATATATATGAGATCTAGTAGTGTCCCGCCATAGTGTGGGCCTCACATTTTGTCGGCACTATTCAGATACGACAATAAGCCAATCTCCGCATGTCGGGTCTGGGCCCTTCAGGTCGTGAGATTACGAAGCTATTTTGATATCGTGAATCAGTCAAAATGTACGTAGTTGGATGGACATTGGAAATGACCGCAGTTTTCTTAAGGCGGTCTTGCATGATAGTCCCTAGCCAAGGTGCTGTAGTTCTACTTTTGTTCAATTGGCTGCATTACTGTCGTTTCGAATCAGAGTGTCCTAGCCCCACTTAACTTCTGAATCACACACTTTTTTTTGCAACACAATTATTAACTTCTGATGTATTGGCTTTTAAAGCGATATATTAAAAAAACAAAAAGTTGCAAACGTAAAGCAATATATCATGAGGTAGCTCTCGCCGACGGCTACATTTTAATACCGGTTATAACTTTGTAACTATTATATTCGAATAAAAACAGGTCTTTAAATCGTATTTTTTATTTAAACTATATATAATTTTTAATAACTTAACCGATATTCTAGTTATAAAAATACATCCGGTATCATTATGTAGCCTTTAATTAACGCTATATAACGATATATAATTATATATTAACGACTTTTTAATTATTAAAATAACTTACTTTAAAGCCCGATATATCCAAAATTAATAATTTAAACCATTTCGAAATTGTTTATTTAACGTAATAACAATTAAATACGCTTTATTAAAAAAGGCTTAATATGTAATTAACTTAATAACAACTCCGCGTTACGCTTTTTTTAATAAAGCTTTTCTGCCGTTAACTTAAAATACTAATCCCTTATTAATTTTTTTAATAAGGCATATCAAATTGTTATTACGTACAACAAACAGCTTCGAAATCGTTTAAACTATTAATTTTAAATATATCGGGTTTTAAAGCAAGTTATCTTAATAATTAAAAGGTCGTTAACGTATAGCTATATACCGTTATGTAACCCTCGTCGAGTGCTACATAATAATACCGGATGCACTTTTATAACTGGAATATCGGTTAAGTTATTAAAGAATAACAATATTATAAATGGAAAAATCCAATTTAAAGACCTGTTTTCATTCGAATATAACAGTTACAAAGCTATAACTGGTACTAAAATGTAGCTCTCGGCGAGGGCTATCTAATGATATATAGCTGCAAATTAGGGACATTCTGCTTGTTAAAATATATCATTTTGAAGCGTATTCGAAGTTGAACGTTGCGTTGCAAAAGAAAGTATGTGACGGAAGTTAAGTGGGGCTAGGACACTCTGATTCGAAACGACAGTAGCGGCTTGTCCGTAACGCCCTTTTTAGCCATGTAGAAACCGCTTAAGGGCTTATGGTTACAACAGAGTGGATCGGTGTATTTCCATTTTAGGATTTGGAGAAAGCATGCATCATGCGATCCCCTGACACTTTTCTTGTCGCCCATACATTTCCCCACAATACAGTATGAGAGTAATAGAAGTTTACCTTCAAATCCTACGGGATTAAATCACGCACGCTAGTAAATCATATCACATCAAGCCGGCGGCCGACAGGAGCGGTTAAAGCGCTGAATAGCACGGATGCGACCAGGTTCGGCCGCCGGACCTGCAGGAATAAGGCCGAGCTAACGCACAGATTGCGCTGCAACTTATAGTCGAAGGGATGATCCTTCTACTGCACACAGAGTTACATAGCATCTAGCCCAATACAACCTTTCGTCTTACACAGATTGAAGTCTAGATCTTGTTCTATGTAGTGCCTATATGGCTTGCATGAGTGAACAGGGGCTGTTGAAATTAAATGGGAACATGTAAGATCTACGCTCACTGCCTAGGTAGCAAGTGGGAGGTCGACACAATGATTCTGCGCTAGCATTCATATCCTTCCCGAACACAGGGCTATGACATATCGAAGTATAGACGTTCAGGACGTAGAAGACTGGCATTGCCGCCTACCTCTTCATTCAGGAGCTCAAGCTCACAAGTTGTGATAATCTCTCTCGAAAATGGTTATTATACGCTTTGGGATAATGGGGGTTCTGACATCCGTGTCAGTTTCTGCCATTCAACTTTGGAAATCGCCCTCCGAGATCGCGAACACGGTTCCAGCTAGATGCAAAGCTGCACTTACTCGAAATATCACTTGCGACTTCTTGGTGAGCCCAGGAAAAGCGGCGAATGGGGAGATTGTCGTTGGCGAAGCTGCCGATGTCTACTGTAGCTCAACCTGTCGTACCTCCCTTGAGAGATTCGAGGATACAGTGACTGCAGCCTGCGGAAACTCCCACTACGCTATGTGGGAAAATAGCACTATGACGCAGTCTGCTCAATATATGGCTGAAGGCTTCCTATGGGCTCACAACCTTGTGTGTCTTTCTGATGAGTATGTAAGATCCATAACGATATATCAAACCCGAGACACCGAGCGTTAACATGGCCGTCTTTTTCTAGCTCAGGGTTCTGTCTTGCAGACCTGTATGGAGGCAACAGAACCAGCTGCTCGGACTGTGTGCTGAAGTACGCCGCTACAATGGTTAGTATGGACTATGGTAGAGGAATCGTCCCAGAGGAGGCATTCGAATTCATGATATCGTCGTGCTCCGTTCCAGCAAGCGACTATCCCTGGACGTGGACTCCCAGCCCAACTATAGGCACTACCACCGTGAGCACAACCAGTGGGACTACTCCAACGGCATCCTGCACGGGGACCACGTATACGGTCAAGGAAGACGATACTTGTTTGTCTATCTCTAAGGCCAACTCAGTCGCTACGGACCGCATGATTGATACAAACCACCTCGACCATGCTTGTTCGTCTCTTACCGTTGGAAGCAAGCTGTGTATCCAAGACACATGCAAACTTGCAACAATAGAGGAAGGCCAGACGTGTGACAGTATTGTGGAAGGACGTGGGTTCAGCGTTGTGCAGCTTCAGTCTTGGAACCCGTGAGTAACCCCAGTGTTTGATGTCAAAATATTTCATTAACCAGACAATCCCCAGGTCTCTAAGAAATCAATGCAATGTGAACGTCACTCCTAACCTGGACTCGCTGATTGGCCGAAGTATTTGCATAGAGTAAGATAATATCAAAGTCCCCGGACTACCGTTATTGAGGAGTGGTAACTGATTGTTATTGCTAGAGCACCCGGCAACGTTAAATTTCCTACGACGACTTCTTCCTCCATTAGACAGACAGCAACACTGTAAATCGCACCCAAAACCCATCAAATTCTTGCTAACTTCATGAATAGGAGCTCACCCTTCTTCTCCGAGTGGGAGCCAGGGGTTATCGAAACAAGCCCTACGGATAGCGTCCCGACAGTCACCAGTGATTTCGACACTTCTTACACGCCTCCGGTTGAAACTGTCACTTGGAATGATCCAGCACATAGCGCCGTCAAGGAATACACCAAGTACTGCTGGCTAACGGAAGAAGATTGGATCCATGGGTACGACCCGGAAGCCTACATCGTCGGCTGCCAGAATCTGTTCAACACCTACTGTGTCTACAGTCCAGAATCCCCTTCCCCCAAACCCCTTTCCAGAGCTCCTGTTGCCTGCACTCCGGACCGCAGCTGGTACACAATAGCTCCAGACCCCGACCCAGTACGCACACCATCACCGGTACAATCTGGCATCACTAAAGGGTGTAACAAGTTCTATAAGGTTAAGGGTGATGACACATGTGACGGTGTTATCGAATCTAACGGGGTTAGCCTCGCTAACTTTTACAAATGGAACCCTTCCGTTGGAAACGACTGTCGTAACTTGCAGCTCGGCACTTACGTATGTATTGGGTTTGACGAGAGACTGGTACCTACTATCACTCCCCCCCCTGTAAGGAGATAGCAATAGACTTGCTACGCTACTTACTAGCTTTACGATAAGGCCATAGATAGTGGCAAGGGTGGTACTTGGTTGGTTGTGTACATCTATTCAAACTTGAATCATTTCATCCTCACAGGAGGCAATCGGAAATAGGCATAACATTACCCGCGATTTGAACATTGGCGAGAGAATATATATGAGTTTAATACGGTTGAAATCGAGCACTAAAACGAGCAGAAAATAAGGTTATCTGAAAACATCGAACAGGCTGCGTTCTCATGGCGCCGGCCCATCAATCTAGGCTTCTTCTGAGGGATACAGCACTCGCCCAATCTCTCCTTGACGCTTGTACTTGGGCCCGACCTTTCCATTTTGCCAACAAGTTGTTTCTGGCCCTTGACCTCTCTCAGGAGCCATCTTCATATCAAATATGTTCTCTGGTTTGAGCGTGGAGTCTCGAATGATGTTGCCATGACCATCGAGAAAGAGTGCGCGCAATTCGTTCTCTTCGAATGCCTCCTTGTCAGCAATCAGAAGGGGCCCATGTCCAATAGAAGCGAGGTATTGGATGTCCCGTACGGGGTCATCACTGTCTCGTGCCTCGGCTAGGCCGTCGGCGGGAACACCCCTAAAGACCTTGTAGCCTGATTGTCCAACGAGTTCAGGGAGGATCTCCAGGACCCTCTCCCAATCATCTCCGAAATCGAAGAGTTCTGGGTCATTCAAGACCCGCCACCATTGGATGTCCGGATTGAAGAAAGCATCTGACAGCTCGTCTTCTTCAAGAATCTCCGCCATTCTTTCATCGCTGTCACCGCCGTAATACGTTCGAAGGATTATGAGGTCCCCCTTTCCCTGATTCTGACACATCTCCGCCGCGATTCGGCGGAGTTTCAACGGGCGCCAAGGCTCCAGAACCTCCATGATCTCATCCGATGTTGGGGCCCGTGAGATAGAATTTCCATGGGGGGACCATTCCTCCGGCAAACTTTCCTCATCGAGGAAGGCGTGTATGAGAACACGGCGTTGCTCAGCGGGATCTAGAGGCGAGGTTGCGTCCCAATGCCTCTGGTCCCGGTTAGCAGATACTTGGCACTGTTGGTTCGCAGAGCAAGGGCTTACAATCAGGTATTGTTCAGCAGGGAAGAAACCCCAAGGTGGGCTCACTTCCGAGCCAGTAGCAGTAACATACGCCATGATTTATGGCAAGCTAATACATAGGTTAGCTTCCAGGTAAGACAAAAAGGGTGTAACTTGCCAAGCAATGTGAATGAAAAGGATTCGGCGGCCTAGATGCGTCTTAACCTGTGAATAAGTAGGGTAGCCTTTATGTAGTATCAAAGCCGGGTACAGATAAGGGTTTACTAAGGTCTCATGAGATCCAATTACGTCCCGCCGCAGTGTGGGGCCTCAAATTTTTCGAGCCATCCTATTGGGGCTATACTTTATTTTTTTCCCAAATAAGTTAACAGCTGCGGACTAACCTGGGACCCCACCTAATAAATGACCCTAGCAATAAATAGGAGATTTCTTTATACGTAGTAGCAACAACTAACCCTTATAACTTTACCTTGTAATATCTTAATAACCCTTTAATTAATTGATTTCGGGTAAAGATAGTTAATTCAACCGTAAACGTAAAAATTTAAACGTTAAGGGTTTTATAACGGAAAATAGCTCCGAAACTTTTATAGGCCTATAATATAAAATATCTTAATCGACTTTATTATAGCACCTTTATAACGCAAAATCGCTTTACGAAACTTAAAATAACGTGCATAAGTTTTCGAATTAAGAAAAAAATTATTAATTAAATATTACATAAAGAAATATACGGTTACGTTTTTACGAACAAAATAAGTTACGAATATCGCATTTTATATAGTAATAAGATAAAATAACTATGTTATATGTGACGGCTTGGCTAGTTAACCAATTATTAAACCTAGTCGTACGGGTTTATGTTGGCAGTAATGCTGTGGGAAACTGAGTAATAACGGGAAATATTAGTTACGTTTAGTAATAATATATAACTAAGGGTGATTTGGGTAATTAAGTTGTATTATAAATTGGTGCTATTTAAGATTATGAAAAGGTAATAAGCGTATTTATATACCAAGTTTTTTCTGTTATAATTTTTTGGATTATTGCATTCGATAAATAATTTTAATAATTTTTGGATTATTGTATTTGATAAATAATCTTAATAATCCTTGGATTATTGTATTCGATAAATAATTTTAATAATTTCTGGATTTTGTTACGTAGCGGTACGTAACCCGTTTTTAGGGAATCCTTGTTCCTTAACCGTTTCCGGAGGCCAAAATATGTTGGGTTATAATACGATTTTTCCTTTCCGAAATCTTCGTTCCGAAAATTGTAAGTTTTTTTTTTATTGTTGGGAATATAGTTAATAAAATATAGAAACGTATTAAGTTTATTTCGAAAAAAAGCTGCGTAACGCGATAATATTTTTTTTCGCCGTTTTTATTAATCCTATTTAAATGGTGCTTTATTTTTTTTGTAAGTTTCGTAATTTGGAATGTAAACTTTTCTAAAAGGATTTTTTTCGTTGTTTTTTTTTGTATTAAGTATAACTAGGTTAATTGTAACGTTAAAGGTTTAAATCCTAAGTAGCTGTAGCGTATGGCTGCTTAATATCGTAAATTAGAACTGGAACTGGAAGCCGTTAAGAAAGAAGCCGATTAAGTAATTTTATAAGTTAATGTTCGTTTTCGTCGGTTTCGTAAATAAAAAGAAATGTGGTACGAAAAAATGATAAAAGTTGTAATACGAGGTATTGATAATTTCGAAAAATTGAAACGGTTAGAGTGCGAGGAAGTAAGGAAATAGAAGTTAAAAGCTTTTATTCCGGCAGTATAAGCTTTTGTTCGGACCGATTAGCTAGGTATCGATATTATCGATTGGTTTACCGTCGACGACGTGGACTGGGGAGCATTTATAACCGGTTCTGGCGTTGTTAGTAAAAGTTTTTTTAAAAGGTGCTGGGCGTTTATAAGGTTTTTAACGGATTTTTAGGTGTTTTCGAAGTTTAGGTATTTTTTCCATTTAATTAGATATTGGGTAAGTTTATTTTTTTTGCGTGTATTTAGGATTTTTTTTTATTTTATATATTAGTGCGTTTTTTTTGTTTTGTTTTTATATTTTATATTAACCTTAATAATGTCCGTTATTAATTCGAATAAGGAAATATAAAAGATTGGATGGAATCTAACTTTCGGTGATAGTTTTAGTTCGTAATTGTTTTTTGAAATTTTCTTGGTAATTTTGTATGGGCCGATGTACTTGAAATCGAATTTTTGATTTGGACGTTTGGTTTTGATGTTTTTGGTGGTTTGGTAAATTATTTTTCTTTCCGAAACAGTTGGTTTTTTTAAATTTTTTTTGGTTATAATATTTCTTTTTATCTGGTTACGTACGAATTTTAGTTCCGTTTTTATTTTTGCGTGTAATTGTTTAAGTTGTTTTGATGTTAGAATAACTTTGATATTAACTGGGCCGTTATTGCGTATTTTTTTGTAAATTTTTAGTATGAAATTAAAGTTAATATTTGTTAGGGTTATTTTAATATTTTTGTGATAATTTGTATTATAAGTTAACTGGGTTATTAATAGTTTTTTAATTTAGTTATTTTGTACGTAATTAATGTAATATCGTAAGTAAGTTTTAAAGGTCTGGTTTAGTTATTTTGTTTGTTTATTTATTTAAGGTCTAAATACGTTAAATAATTTGTAATTTAGGCCGATTTGTATTATTAGATTTTGTTAAAATTTAAAGGTAAAGGTAGTATTTTTATCCGAAATGATTTTTGTTAGTAACTTATGTATATTAAAAATATGTCTGAAAAAAATATATATTATTTGTTTTGTGTTTATATTTTCGAGGTATGGCAAAAAATAAGAAAACTTCGTAATTGATTAATAATGACGAAAATATTATTATAATATATTTTTATCGTTAGGCTTTTGGATAAAGAAGGTTTAATAATGAAATTTATGGTAACCGAATTTTATAATCGCTATAAAACTGGAAATAGTTGTAGTTTTCCATATGGTTTATACCGTGAAGCTTTAACTTTAGCATAAACGTTATATTGTTTTTTTATTTTTTATATTGCTATTTTTATTTTAAGAAAGTAATAAATACGTTATAATTGTTTTAAGGTTTTGTGGATTTTTAAATATCTATGAAATAGATATTAATATATAACGTCTCACACCACCTCGCGGTATACTTTTTAGCACCTCGCAGGAACGAAATCAAATAAAGCAACCACAACGCCATAAATTAATTTAAACTAATCGGATTTTTTTTCGCTAAAGGTATTTACAGCTTTTTCATAAATACGCGCATTATGTCCGGGCTTGCCGCAAACGCCATACTTCCGTTCTTTCGTTTTAACCTTCTTACAACAATTACCTTTAACTGTTATTAACTGGGATTTTTTATTACCCCCTTTTTTTTGACCAGAAGAACTTGTCCTTTTTATATAGTAAATATTCCTTCTTTTTGAAAACGTTTATTTTTAATCCTTCGGCGTTTGCTAAAAAAATAATTCGTTTCGCGTAATTAGGCGGTTTTTTCCCGAAAAAATGCAATTTCGTACAAAAACAACAAGTTACTTTTGATTAAAAGATTAACCGATTTAATTATTTTTGTCGGCGAGCTGCCCTGGTAATTTCTAATTTTTCTTTGTAAGTAACGTCCTTACCTCGTTATTTCATAGATATTTTTAGGGGTTTTTGCGGGAAAGGAAAAAATAAAACCGGCGGAAATAAGCGGCGAGACGGTCGGCGTAGGTACAGCTAAAAAAATTTCTAATTCGGAAAAGACGTTATTAGGATCGAATGAAATAAGTCTAGCTTTTGCGAATCCAGCTTTAATATTATCGGACGTTATAGTAACTTTAAACGCGTCGTAAAAACCGAAAAGGAAATTTTTCTTTGTAATATAGATATAATAACGTCGCATTAAATTTTCGATATAAAACAAATAAACGCGCTTTAAAACAGAAAAATAAAATACGTCAAAAAGTTGGAACCGATAAAAAAAAATAAAAAGGCATACAAAAAGTAATAATATCGTTATTTGCGCAGTATTTTTCGAATTTTATCGAATAATAACTTTCGTAACCGTCGAAAATAAAAAGGCGTTTCGTTCCTTTCGTACGCGTCCGAATATGTTTATCGAAATACTAGATCCATTCTAAACCTAATTCGTTCGTTATCCAGCTATTATAACTAATACCGACTTTCCAATCGGCTAATAATAAGTTATCGCAATACTAGGAATTAAGGTAGGTTTTTCCTGCCAAAATAATAAATAGCAATACAGCCCAACCTTACGAATTAATAACTTATATAACTATAACCTATTCCCGATTACCTTATTACGCTTATTTAGGTTTTCTACGTTTTTCGGTACTTATAATTATTATACCGCAAGCTATTAAAAACCCCATTAAAAACCCGTTTCGTCGAAATTGTAAATATCCTCTTTTGCGATGCCGTATTTTGTAATTATAACCCGAACAAATTTAAACTACTTACGAAATACTTCTGGATTTTCGTATAATACTTTTTAATAATCGATTTTTCGATTTAAACGCGTTTTAAGTTTATTTTACCGTCGTATAAATCTTTACGCCTAATTAACCCCAACGCGTTCCGTAACGCGTTAGGTAAGCAACAAATTCGCTATATCTTTAACGTATTAAAACCGGACAAAAAACGCTTACACATTTAGGTTAAGGATTCGGTTAACAATCGATTTTTTTTCGGTCGGAATTAAATTTTACAAACTGGAAATAATATCGGTTCGGACGCGTTTGCCGTTAATTCGCGACCTTAAGGTAATAAATAGGACGTTATAAATAAAACTAAGCTTTCTATAACTAAGTTTCGGGTTTTTTTTTAACCTAAACGGCTAGGTTTATTTTCGTTTTTTTTGTAAGTCGTTCCATATTGCAGTTGTTAAAAAATAAATAATTAAAGTTAAATAATTAGAACGTTGGAAAAGGTGTACCGCGAGGTGGTATGTACCGCGAGGTGGTGTGAGACGTTATCCTATATTAAGTCCTATTAATATATTTTTAAAACCTAAATTTTGTTTGTTTTTTAATTATCGGGTAAATTATCGTTATATTGCTAAATTTTCTGGTATAGGTTAAGGGGTATTGCCTTAATTAGTGTAATTTATTATAATTTTAGATGTTTTTTTAAGGTAATATTAAAAATTCTGTAGCTAACTTTAATTAACTTTTTCTTAAATTAGGTCGTTTATTAAAAGTATTTGCTATATTATTTTTTAATCCTTTTTAATATATAATAATAAAATTATACTTAATTAATTCTTTTGCGTAATATAATTATCGTTTTGTAAGTTTTCGTATAGTAATAAAACGGGTAACATTTTTATAATTAATATGAACCTTAATTTGATAAAGGTTCTTTTAAGTATATGTTTGAATTTTCGAAAAGCCTTAACGATAGCTATAAATTTTTTATCGGGAATACCGTAATTTAATTTAATTTTTTTTAATTTATAAGAATAAAAAATAATTACGTAAAGTATTTTTTAATTATTTCAATATCTAATTATTACGTTTAATGCATAATCCGAAAGTTGGTTTTTAATTCGATTAAGCGTTTTGGATCGTATATAATTAATATTGGTTTATTAATAATTACATTTTTAATTTGTTAAAAAGCTTTTTTTGTTTTTATTGTTTACCGGAATTTGTTTTTTTTTGGGTAAAATTAAATAACGGTTTTATAATTTTGTTAAAATATTTAATAAATTTTTGTAATAATTAACAAATCCGATAAATGCTTATATTTTTGTAACTATAATAAATGTAGGCTATTTAGTAATTATTGCAATTTTTTTAAGGTTCATTTTAATATACCTTAAGGTAATAATATATTTTAGGTATTTCATTTTTTAAATATAGAATTAACTTTTTTTACGTTAATTAACAAATTAACGTTTTGTAAAGCTTATAAAACTTAATAAACGTATCCTGTATATGTTTTTTCCGATTTTGAAAAAATCAAAACATCGTTTAAATAATATATAACGAAAATATCCAGGTATTTTCGAAGTACGTAATTAATTATTTACTGAAAGATTGCTGGCACGTTCGTAAGTTTTATTAATGTTACTAAATATTCCTATAATCCGTATTTCGTTTTAAAAGTTATTTTTTATTCGTGTTTAAGTTTAATTCGAATTAAGTTGTATTTATTTTTAAGGTTTAAAGCAGTAAACTATTCAGTTCCTTATAACCAGTTTTTTATTTCGGTAATTAATAGTAAAAATATTCTGTTTTTAACGGTAATATTGTTAAAATGGCAGTAATTTATTATTAATCGTAATTTGCCGTTTTTTTTAGGTATAAAAAATATAAAGTATCTTATTAAAGATATAAATCGTTAAATTCATTTTTTTGGAATTTATTTTCTAAATATTTTCGTAAGGTATGTAATTTTTCCGTATTAAAATTGTAAATAGAATAGAATTTAAGTAAGGTACTTTTTTTAAAGATTATTTCATAGTTTTATTCGTTATATTTCGGTAACTTCGTATTAAGTTTTTTTTTTGAAATAATCGCTTATATTTGCGATATTATGGTAATATATTAATTATGTTTTTTTTGTATTATGTTTTTTTTGTATTATGTTTTTTTTGTATTATGTTTTTTTTGTATTATGTTTTTTTTGTATTATGTTTCTTTAGGTGGTAAGGTATTTGTCGTATTTTTATACTTATATTCGTTATTTTCTTTTATATCGAATATGAAAATTTCGTTCGTTTTTTTATTTGTTAATAAGATATAAAGCGAACTTTATTTAGTTAGTATTTTAATCGATTAAAGGGTTATATTAATATAATTATAGTATTTTTAGGATTATGTCGTAGTTTTTTAATGAAACGATATCGAAATTAACCGTTTGGATTTGTTCGTTAATAAAAATTTCGAAGTAATCAATTTTACGTATAATTTTCCCATTATCATAAGCGAATATCTAACTTTTAACGTTTTCGACGATATAAAAGTTTTTTTTATCCTTCCATAATAATTTAAGTTAATTTATTAACTTCGGCGTAATGTAATTAATGCTTAATATTTCGTAATCCATTATTACGGTATACTAATATGTTTTAATTCGTATTTTTAAAATGATAAAATTATTATAAGCTCTTATTGTCGTATTTAAAGCCTTTTTGGGAAATTCTTGTTATTATTCCCGGCTTTCGTTATTTTAAGGTTTTTTTATAAGTAACGGTTTTTTTAAAAAAAAACTTTATAAATTGCTGAATTTATTCTGTAAGTTGTTTGCATATTTTCTGTATTTGCTTTATTTGGCTTTTTTAACGGCGTAGCTAAGTTTTAAGCTGGAAAATCTTTTTTTATTGGTATAATTTATCGGCTATATTGCAAATATTGTTTTTTAAATTTTCAATAATTTCTTATCCCGTTTAAAGGGTTGGTTAATTTTGGTTAAAAAATTCTGTTAGCTTTTTTCGTAATGTTTTCCGTTTATAAAGGTTTATTTCGAATATTAGTTAAAACTAAATATCGGTAATAACCTTTTGGTAATATTTATTAACAAATCTTTAAATTAATTTTTTTTAAATTTAATAATCGTACTATCCGAAATAATACGTAAGGTTCCCTGAAGGGTATTCCTTATTTTCCGGTTATATTAATATTAATGCTATGTCTTCGACTTTTTTTATATAATAAAAGCTCGTAACTTCCGATATTATTGTTAATTTTTTTGGTTATACCCTATTCGGGCATAAAAATCGAAACTTTTTTTTATATACAGGTAATTTATTTATAAATTCGTTATTTCTTTTTTATATAAATAAGGTATTGGAATTGGTTACAATTAACGGGTTGGAAGTTTGTATACCGGGCCTTTTAAACTTATTATTTTATTATTACCTATAAAAAAGCCTTAATTGCTTTTAATTTTTATCGTGTTTTTTTTATTTGTCGTTATTGCGGATATGGATTATATTAATTTATTTGTTGTTATTTTAACTTTTTAGTAATTTTTCGGGTACTAAGGTTTAATATACTTTTTTGTCGGTTTTTGGTAATAATTTGTATCGTTAGGTAACATATTTTATTTTGCCATAATTGTAATATTATATTTAGCTTATATCTCGTTGTTAAATAATATTAAATTCTATAGGTTTGGAACTGTTCCATAAAAAGTAAAAAGTATTTCGCGTTTTTTTTAATTAACTTTAAAATATTTAACCCGTAAAGTAAAGTATTTTTTTTCTTATCGTCGTTTAAACTGCCGATTATCGATTTTAATTATTTTTATAATATATTTATTAAATGTTATAAATCGAAAAGATTTAACAATTTCGTTTTTAACGTCTTCCTTCAAACCTCTATAAAATATATCGATTAAAGTATCGTTTTCCTTATTTATCTATCTTGCTCTTTTTATAAAATTTCGAAACTTTATAATATACTTAAAAACTAATTTTTTCTGGTATAACTAAAAAACTTGTTAAGTTATAACGCGTTCCTCGTTTGGATTTTCGAAGTTATTTTTAAATTTATTTTCGAAATTAACGTAATTAAAAAAAATTTCCTTAATAGCTTTTTCCTAATTGGATTTCCCTTTTTCTAAGAAATCCCTTATAATAAGTTTAAATCAATCGAAAACGTTTCCTTTCAAATAGGTTATAATAACGAAAATCTGGTCCGTTAAATCGATAAGTTTTTCGAGGTAAATATAAACCTAAACCTAGGTTAAAAAACTTTATACGTTTTTTTTTCGTTATACGGTCCTGGTTTTTTAAGTTTTATTTAATAAATATTAATTAATATCGTTATTATTTAATTAATAAATTATTAAACGGTAACCTTAAACTTTTTAATTTTATCCTAAAGTTATTAAACCGTAAGTTTCTAAATAACGGTTATTTAAACGTTAATCGATATATTAACGATTCGAAATATTGCTTAAAGTTTAACTGCGTTATTAAACAAAAATTTGTAACATATAACGGCTTAGTTAATTAATTAATTATTAAACTTAATCGTATAATTTTATGTTAATAATAATATTATAGGAAACTAAATAATAACGGGAAATATTAATTACGTTTAATAATAATAAATAACTAAAGGTAATCTAAGTAATTAAGTTGTATTATAAACTAATATTATTTAAAATTATGAAAAAGTAATAAGCGTACTTATATACTAAGTCCTTCCCGCTATAATTCCTTGGATTATTATATTCGATAAATAATCCCCATAATCCCTGGATTATTATACTTAATAAATAATCCTAATAATCCCTAAATTATTGCAGTCAATAAATAATCCTAATAATCCTTAGATCTTATTACGTGGCGGTACGTAACCCGTTCTTGGGGAATCCTTATCCTTTAACCGTTTCCGGAAGCCAAGATATGTTGGGTCATAACATTATAGAAATGTTAATATTAATTAACAGCATTGGAAAATACATATACAATCAGGTGTATCCGCTAGTGGCAAAACTTTCAAATGGCGTAGGGAGGTCACAAACAGGCTATAAGGAAGCTGACGGCTGTCAAGGCGCTTAGGAAAAATAAAATATAGCCCTAATACGATGGCTCTTACGGCACTATAAGTTTGACATAACTACAAGTTACAAGGGTAGATTTAGTTAGTGACCTTCACCGGCCCACAACATGCTGTAAACAGCCAGACTATAGTCGCATTTCTAGTATAGGAGTTGGTATGTGATCCACATCGGCCGCTTTGACCGAGATCAATTCTTGATAGCCTACTATGGCGGTAAGCACTAGCGGACGTCAGGGTCGTTCCCATACGAATTTGTATTTGAATATACCAATTTCTAGGAATTGACCCGGCAGCGACTACCATGTTACGTCCACTTTCCAGGTACACGGCAGGATGCGACATAGATTAACCCCTCATCATTCGCTAAGCCCCAAAGCCAAACTAGAAGTGGCAGTACGGCGTTCGACTTCGAGTTCGACCAGGATAAGGGTCGACCAGAATAAAAAGTTGAGTTCGAAGAGAACAAAAGGGTCCGATTGGCCAAGGAGAAGGTCCCCAAGAGGGGGACCCTTGTCAGCGGGTATCCAGTACTTCCAGCTTCAAGTACCTTTCAGCTAGAGGGTATGAGACATACTATGGTGTATTCGGTAAGTTTTAACACAATGCTAGGTATAGGATGTAGGAGACCTACTTCGTAAATTCTATCTAATTCGGGTAGCATGTTTGCTAGATCTACCCACTGGTACCTGACGACGTATTTAAACTTTTGCCTGATGACCTAGTAATAGTGTCCCGCCATAGTCTGAGACCTCACGTTTTTTGGCACTTTAGGTTCGACAGGCCTGAATAGTTACATTAACAATACCACCGCGGAACTGTTAATTCTTAGGAAGTGCTATGTAGCGTCCGCCAAACCCCCCTGAAAGCTGCATTGAATCAGTCAATGGTAGAAGTAACCCCTTAAGAAACTCGGGACAGGCATCTAGGTTTGTCCCTACGGTCTACCCTCAAGTCGTGCAATACATAAGCGATTTAGCCGCCCCATATGCAGTAAGTCAAAAGAAGAAAAGGATTCTCGGTGTAACATATAATCACCGCACGATAGGGGGTCCTCGTGATATGTTCAGCCTGGGCAGCGACGGGTTGTTACTTTAACATCGGACTCCCTCACTCATGAAAATTTCGTTAACCTTCTTCTCGCCAGAGTGAAGACTCTTACACTCTTTTTCGCACAAGCTTGGGCGTTATAGTCAAACCTCTTCCTTAGATAGGCTATCGCTCGTTATGAATTTCTTATTCGGCCTTTACGGCCTCCTCACTCCATTCATTGCTATTCTATTCTTTTCTTATTCTAGTATTTTGAGTGTTTACGCCCAGCAAAATGCCATTGTAAGTACCACTGATTTAGATAGCCCTTTTCGCTCCTCCTAGTATGTGGGCGAACTACACCGGCGACTTGTGATGCCAACCTTATCCTTTGGTGTGTGTTAGATAGGGCCATTCAAGCATGTGCTAATTCAAGATGTCATAGTGCGATATAGAAACCCCTTGCAAAGTGGGCTGCTGTAGTTCAAATGGCGTTTGTGGTTTCACGAAAGATCACTGCGGTGATGGCTGTATTTCGAACTGCAATGCGACAGCTGAATGCGGCGAATACGCGCTGCCGGAAGCTTTCGACTGTCCGATCAATGTCTGCTGCAGGTATGTGATTTGGTGATGCCACCGGCTAATAGGCTTCAAATTCCTATCATAGTCAAAGTTCAAGGGGCCAGCTGAGCATTTGTCTGGCTACATATTTTGAGTGTGGAAGTCACTCTATTGCCAACCCTTTCCCCAGATTCGCTACGTCGCCGGTCTTGAAAGATTAAGAGCTCGTGGACCTTTGAGGGGAAAAAAGAATCAAACCCATCTTATAGGGAACAAACATGAGAAATGTAGCTGACAGTTCTATCATCACTAGTAAGCATGGTTTTTGCGGTGTGACAGAAGACTTCTGTGGAGATGGTTGCCAGAAGAATTCCGAGGGGGGTGGATGTGGCGAACCTGAGTACGTCAAGCCCTACACATTCTACGCACTCGTACTGATGTCCCAAATAGGCGACCAAGCTGCCCAGATGCTACCAAAGATCCCCTGGAGTTCAAGAGACGAGTTGCCTACTATGAACTTTTCACCGAGGGCAGAAGTTGCGGTGTTAAGGAACCCGAGGATCTTCCCTTGGGGCCTTTGACGCACTTAAATCTCGCCTTTGTCAACTTTGGCGATGATTGGAAGCTGATCGACGAACATTCCGATTGGATCCGTAGATTGGTTCTACGTAAGATCAAGTACCCAAGCCTCCGTATCAATATAGCTATTGGCGGATGGACATTCAACGACCCCCCTACGTCAACCTACTTCTCCCGTATGGCGTCGGAACATGATAGTCGCCAGACTTTTGTCAAATCAGTAGTCGACTTCCTAAGAGCTTACGGACTCGATGGTGTGGACATCGACTGGGAATACCCCGGCGCCGAAGATCGCGGAGGACACCCTGATGATACATCCAACTATGTTTCGCTTCTAGCAGATTTGCGAGATGCGTTTGATGCCGAGGGGTCCGGTTGGGAGATCTCAACTGCCATCCCGTCAAGTTACTGGTACTTGCGTGGTTTTAATCTTGAGAGCATGCAAAAGCAGCTTGACTACTTCAACCTAATGTCTTACGACATCTATGGGATGTGGGATCAAGATAATGAGTGGACTGGCCCATATCTCAAGGGACATACTGACTGGTCCAAGATCGAGCAGGGTCTCGACCTGCTCTGGCGCAACGGTGTTAAACCTGAGAATGTTGTAATGGGGTTCGGCTTTTACGGACGCTCTTTCACTATGGAGGATTCAAACTGCATTCAACCTAATGGTATCTGCCGCTTCTCGACAGGCGGTAGTCCCGGGACATGTTCTGACACTGCCGGAGTCCTCACGTATTACGAAGTTGCAAGCCGGAACACAACGCTCGACGTCGCGACATTCTATGATGCTGAGAATACGGTCAAGTGGAACGTCTTTCAGGGAAACCAGTGGATCTCCTACGACGATGCGCAATCATTTCGCGACAAGTTGGATCGTCTTGCTGGACGGTGTTTGAGCGGCGCCATGATCTGGGCTATCGACCAGGATACGACGAACTTCACAGCCATGAATGAGCTTTTTGGAGACTTTTCGCATCTGCAACTCGACGGTACCAGCAATGAGTCGAAGGAAAAACTGCATGATCTTTTTGGACAATTCACTGGACAAGACTGCTTCGTCACGCCACGTTGCACAGATGGCACTGAGGGCGAGAAAGGCCCGGAGCAAGTTTGTCCGTCCGGATACGCATCGGTCGACACGGCACACAACCCACTGCAGAGACACCCACATGAGCTCCAGGGAACATGCAGTGAAGGGTGGTACCGCCATATCTGCTGCCCAAAGGCATCAATGCCTCATAACTGCGAGTGGAATGGAGCGCCCGAACGGAATGTTATCGGCTGTAGTGGAAAGTGTGGAGACGGTACATTCGAGCTGAACCAGGACACCGCGTTAGACCCCAAAGGCAACGGGCAATGCTATGGAGGATCTCGAAAGCTTTGCTGCCAAGGGACGAAATTGATAGAGGATTGCATCTGGAGCAGTTGCCAGGGTCCGCTCCTTACGGAGCAGAATCCAGAATGTCCCGATGGCTATGATTACCAAACGTTCCGTTACGACAAACCCTCGGGCGATGGCCTATGCAGAGAGGAGTGGGTGTCTCCCTCCACTGGGAAGAAGGGTAGTCCCCATATGAAGCCTTTTAGAAGCGCTCTTTGCTGCCCCAAAGGGCAATCTTTCAGCCAATGCAACTGGGCGAATAGCCCTGGAGGTTGGAACGCTCCAGACCCGGAGGAATCTCGAGATCCTGAGCTTTATTGCCTTCCGCAGCCCTGCAAGGCCAACCAAGTCGAGATCGCAGATGCCATCAATCCTCCAGAATCGGTCTTTTTTGTGGGCAGATATGGGTTAAGTTGTGATGGTATCTCTCTCCCCCCAAACACCGACCCGCATATAAGCTTCTGTTGCGATCCGCCTTCTACGTGGAATGAGGATTGGCCTGTCGATCCGGAGAATCTTTGGAAGGTTCACTTCAACAACCCCGATGAGGACAAAGCATTGTGGTCATACGATACACAATATGAGCACAATGACGCTGACGATGATCGTGCTGCAACTGGAAAGATAGATGGTTCTGATGCATACGGGTTCATGATGCTTAATGGTGCCAAAGAAGCCATGGATGATAACTTCGCTACTTCGCAAACCGTTGTACGACGGAGTGCTAATATTCCGAACCGGAAGAGGGAAATTCTCACTACAAATCAGACGTTGATCGACCAAGTCTTTGATCACGCTGAAGAGACATTATTTGTCTACTGTAACTACCCACCTGGGTCTCAAGAGTGCGAGGCTGTCTTCCAAGGTGGGGCAGAGGACACCATCATTCGGCTTCCAGACCATGTCGGCGAAGGGCCATTCGCTCGTATCGTATCAATGGAGCTAGCCGCCCCTGAGTATGAGCTTCCTGATCATCATTTACATCATCGGTCGTTGGATGGTCTCCACGACAACCCAGTATACGAAGTCAAAATCGACTACAACTTCCACCTGGCTCGTCAAGATCGAGGCCCAGTTCAGATTCGTGTGGATTACACAAATCTTCTAGGGTACTGGAAGGAGTTAACGGACTCGAGACCTAGCCGTATCAAGCGCGGTTTATACGAGGGCTTTGATAACGAGGGCTTTACCATGGAACACTTTCGCGATCGAGTGAAAAGAGGCGAGGAGGCCGAAGTACATATGAAACGGCGAAAGAGGTCGCACGTGGTCGATACTTCCGTTCCCGTCGAGCTTCATCCGATTGAGCAAGACTCTGGCGTCTCCAACATACCGAAGCGCTGGTGGGGGGCTTTCCTTGGATGGCTAGAGAGAATGACAACGGTCCGTGACGGTGCGGTTGGCGACCTACCTCTTGATTACGCGGACGAGATCAAAATTTTCGAAGCAAAATGGGGTTGCCCAGGAAGAACCTTCCATGCAAATCTTCGAATGGACCTTCAAGTGCAAATGTCGATGCAGGCTACATACGCTTACTACTACTCAGGGACGTTTATTCCGCCATCCAAGCCGGATGTGTTTTTCTACTTTGGAATCGAGCCTACAGCATACCTTGGGTTGAAGTTGGAGGGTAACGCTGTTGCGAAACTTACCACCGGAAGGAAAAAGATCATTGATACCATCGGATATCCTGGTCTCGCTGTCAAGGGCATCGCCGCCGTCGGGCCCACGTTGGACGTCTATGGAGAGGTATTGATTCCGGAATCTCCCGACCCTGTGACTCACAACCTTGCATACTTGGAACTTAATCACTGACCACTATACAATATGAATTAGCTTCGAGGCAGCCTCAACGTGCATGGCACTGCCAGAGCGGGCGCCGAGCTGACGTTTGGGAAAGCGCAGGCCTACTGGCCAGAGAATGCGGATGCAGGGAAATATGACGACATTCTTGATTTGGAACTCACAAAGTCTGATAAACCGCTGGGGCCCGCTGTGGTGCCCGATTTCGAGGCTGGAGTACAGGTCCAGGCGGACGTCGCTGTCATCGTGCAGCCAGAGGTAAGATACACAAAATTCGTTGATGTTGAGCTGGGTAGCTGACTCACTCGGGTTCACTAGGCCAATGTCGGCATTAAGATTGGTGGTGGCAAGTACACAGGGAACCTCGCCCTTGTCGATGCCCAAGTCACAGCATTCTTATACGGTGCCCTGACCCTTCGAGCATGGGCCATTGGTGACATTATCAACCAGATTTACAAGTTTGGATATGGTGCTTACATTTATTACAATGTTGGGTACAAGGCCAAGGCCGAGATCCTTGAATGGATCGATTGGTCGTTGGGAGAAAGAAAGGCCTACGGGCAAGACCGCAAATTTACGATCCACGAAGACGAATATGAGGTTGACCTCAGCGGCAATAGTGTGCCCAACTCAAAGCGCATGGAGATGTATACCGACGGCGATGTGGAGGTTAAGGCTCTGGACAATGAGACTACAACTGCCAACGTGTTATCAGATCCTCACTATCTCTTTAGCCGTGCTGATGGAGATCAAGGTATGCTGGCTTTCTATACATACTTCACCCCAAAAGTCTCTTCAGGCCTCATAACTTTAAACAAACAGATCCGGGCTCCCCTCAGTTCAAGAATCCCATTCAGTGTCCAGCCGGGTCTCAGGGGCAAGTAGTACTCCCTGAGCTTAGATGTAAGTCATCAGAGAACAGCATCCTGTCGCCCAGAATTTGCCTAACTTGGCCTTAGTCAACTGCGGCGCATTCCCTCCAATCCAAGTGCGAGACGTAAATGGCCAATACGAAGTCATGACAGATCTCTGTGATGGTTATAAGAGTACCTCGAACTCCTTCCCGATCACCTTGACGCACCATCCTGGCTCGTCGAGAGCCGGCTGGACCCATTTGACTTCACGTAACAATGCTAGACGTCGGCAGCAGTGTCCGAATTATGTCAGCGACCTCGAGTCTTGCCCGATCGAAACGCAACGTCTGCATCTGGCTGTTGGCTACACCGGGTCTTCCATGAAGCTTGAGTGCGACGAATTTCCCTGGGCATCCAGTGAGGAGGGCGGAAACTTCAAGCCAGCGGCCGAACGTAGCCAGAGATGTATACCTAGTGTCCAAAACGGTTTGGGTGGCGCATGCATTGGTAGGTTTCTGTACCCTATGACCCATAATGATACCGTGTTAATCCGAGAGTTCTCTGTCGCAGCTCTGCTCAGTTTCCTTGAGCAGAATGTTGGCAAGATGGAGCCTTCCATAGAGAAGGTGTCGGAGAGGAAAGACCAGTGGGTTTACTGGGGAAGCGAAGCAGGAGACGACTTTGACTGTAAGAGTGGTTTCTATTCCGGCTGACTTAGGTGTTGTTACTGACCTCTCGTGCGATACAAGTCTGGTTCACGGAGAAAGACCTTAATGGAGTACAGCAACGCTGGACCGAGTATCCTGATGATCAACCAATTCCAGCAGGATATAATCCGACGAATTGGCTCGTAAGAACCACCCTAATCTCTTGTCTCTGTACCGGGGCTAACACTATTTATAGTATCAACCTGTGGGGAAATCCTGGGTGTTCAAACGAAATTACACCTTCTCGCTTCGTGATAGCGGTGCTCAAGCTTCCAACTGGTGGGATGCCACTGGCAAAAGATTTTCCACTGGGTCGCACACGTTCAGGAACCCGTCGGATTACTCTTCCGTCATTTGCGGTATTAATACATTTGGACAAAGCACGTATTACAGAGGTCCAAGTCAAGGATCTAATACGTTCAATGGCCTCTGCTTTACGAACAAGCGATACGCACGTGAGTCTAGCCCGCCTTAGATGATATGCTTAGTTTGGGGATGGTTAGCTGGCGGTAAATTTAATCACAAACATCTTGCTAACCAATACGCCTGGTTGTAGCAAACGACTGGGAAGATCAATTCAGGTATGCCCGTTGCAGGATCGATTTCGGGAACACCGTCACCAAACGTTCAGACGGCGTCGGAGGGACAGAGGACTGGAAGATCGAATGTATGTGAAATTGTACCCCCCTTATTTGTGAGAGACGCTGATGATAAGAACCCCACAGACATTTTCGACGAGAAGCTCGACCTGCACGAGGAGGGCGCTTTCGAGGCAGTCCTCAAAAAGGAAACTTCACAGCGGAATTCAACCGAGGTGGACGACTTCGACTATGACGAAGAGGGTGGCATTGGTGACGTTAAGGAGACCATGGAAGAGAGTGTGAGACTATGGAAGGGACTGTGAGACCACCGAAGAGAATGTGAGACTGACGGGACAATTGGATGATCAATCGCCTGCTAAGGCTCCGCCTGCTCTCACATCTGCTACTGGCCTCCCGGTTGTGTCGGCTAATCAGATGGAATTGGTGCAAGCAGTTCCGGCGGCGCTGTTGACAGTCGAGGAACTAGTGAAGCCGTAAACTCGATTTAATGATTTCTCAGAGATGCTTAGCAGATTTCTCACAGATTAGCACGATTAGTCCAACCGTCCGTCACCACCCTCTCGCTAAATTGATGTGATACGGTCTTGATAGTCACTCTATATCAAATAAAGTCGTACGGCCGATACGATGACCATAAGGACTTTCCAAAGAGCCCCCTACAACTACAGACCTCTAGATCCAAGCGCTAGCAACCAGGGCCCTAATACCTACAGACGTAAACCTTCCTAATTCTATCTCTCTTAGGATCTACTGTCTGTGCCGATCCTAATAACTTAGCTTATCGAGATCAGGCCCTATTTTTGCGGTTAAGACTGCGCCTACAGCGTAGCTGCGGCTATAATCTGACGGCATCGTAAGTATCTCCTTGAATTCAGGTCCTCGACTCCGAGCTCTGGCGCAACCAGCCGTACTTGGTGCGCAAGATGTTGAAGCGGTTTTTCTTGCATGAACCTGTCAAAGGAGCATATACTGAGCTGTTCGTTGGATTGTCGCCCGAAGTTACAACGGCGAAATCAGATGGGTGGGTTGTGCCATGGGGCGGGTTTACGAGAAGTCGTAAGGATTTGCAGGAAGCTACGCAGACCAAGGCCGAGGACGGCAGTGGTATTGCCAAGGAGTTCTGGGAATGGAATGAGAAACAAGTTGAACCGTATCTTTAATGCCTAGATGGCCTCGTCGAGGAGTCGCGGCAAGATGTAAAGCTTAGGTGGACATATTACCGGAGGGTTAATGATAGGACACTGTAGGTACATGCAGAGGTTGTGGTTTGCATAAGCTCCAGAGGGGTTGCGATCACGTTTACCTTTTTTAGACTAAGAAACTCAAAAATATGAGGTTATGGGGGCTCGCACGTGATGGCAAATAGAAAGTTAGGTACAGCATGAATTGTGATCCATACCGCCCTTAGCTTTACAATGATACAACAACAATTTTTCTGCGGAAAATCGTCTTCGGATTCTGCGCCGACAGTTATCGCGTATATAATAGTATAAACCTTTAGAGATATTTGAACCATTAATCGCCTAATATATGTCTTGTCTATCCCTTGTTTGTGCTGAACCATGCATCACGTTTATCCACTTGCTAGGGTCGCACAAAAAGACCGGCCATGACCCACAGTACCCGGCCAATCATAAGCCCCCCATTATGCGTTGCCTCCCTTCCCCTTCGGGAAATTTTCTATGACCCGGCTCCGACGCCGGCTCTCGCAATGATAATGAAGCTATCCACAACATCAAAATCCACCCTCGCCATCCATCGTGGATTTGACCCTCCCAGTCCCGAACTGACCCCTCTGGCATGGTCCACGCCATTTTTTTTGGCTATAACTATTCACCATGGCTGCACTTGTATGTTCCTCTAACGGCAATTGATCTGCTCTTGCCTCTCCGCCGGGGGAAAGAAACCGCCGTCGCCTGTGTCTCCCCTCTAACCTCCAAGAATCCTGGCTCACATGGGATATCTTTAGCGGAGAGCCATTGCTCTCAATGCCGGCGCCGTCGCGCGGCTACAGTCTCAGACCTTCATTGCCCGCTCTCGATCACTTTCCCTAGCTGTGTCCCAGTTCCGCGCTCACACTTCCACCCGTCCCCGACGACAACATGCCTGCCAATCGCAGCTTGAGAGCACCCCCAATTCCGCCGTTCTCCTCTCCTCTCAGAGGACAGGCGCCCCGGGAAGCGCCCAGACCCTCACCGAAAAGATTCTCCAGCGATACTCTGTCGGCCTCGCCCCCGGTAAGAAGGTCAAGGCCGGCGACTATATCTCCCTCTGCCCTCACCACTGCATGACGCACGATAACAGTTGGGCAGTGGCTGCAAAATTTATGGACATTGGCGCCTCTAAGATCCACAACAATCGCCAGGTTGTCATGGTAAGCACCCTCTTTCATTTTCATTTTCATTTTTATTTTTATTTTTATTTTTATTTTTATTTTTATTTTTATTTTTATTTTTATTT
Source organism: Monosporascus sp. 5C6A (assembly GCA_004155035.1). NCBI lineage: Eukaryota > Fungi > Ascomycota > Sordariomycetes > Xylariales > Monosporascus > Monosporascus sp. 5C6A. Next base: position 48,104 of record QJOB01000075.1, on the reverse strand, counting down.
TTATTTTTATTTTTATTTTTATTTTTATTTTTACTTTTACTTTTACTTTTACTTTTACTTTTACTTTTACTTTTACTTTTACTTTTAATTTTTTTTTCTTTTGATCATGATAATTAACAGTATTATATATTAACCCTACTGCGCTAGGCCCTCGATCATAATGTGCAGGACAAGTCCGAGGCCAACCTGAAGAGGTACCGCCAAATACAGGAATTTGCCCGCAAGCATGGTGTTGACTTTTACCCTGCTGGCCGGGGCATCGGTCACCAGATTATGGTCGAAGAAGGTGAAAACATCATCGACGCTCACGATTGACTGGTGACTTATTAACAGATCAATAGGATACGCCTGGCCAGGAACAGTCACCGTTGCGAGTGATAGCCACTCGAACATGTACGGGGCTGTATCCTGTCTGGAAAGTTGCATCTATTGGAGTATTTCTGTTCCCCAAGTACTAATTCGGTCTCTAGGGAACCCCCCTTGTACGAACGGACGCCGCTAGTATCTGGGCTACTGGCCGTACCTGGCTCCAAATTCCTCCTATTGCCAAGGTCACTTTCCATGGTATCCTCCCCCCTGGTGTCACTGGTAAGGATGTAATTGTCGCTCTCTGCGGCCTCCTTAACCAGGACGAGGTTCTCAACCATGCTATCGAATTTACCGGTTCCGAACAGACCATGAGAAGCATCCCCATCGACGACCGCTTGACCATCGCCAACATGACGACTGAGTGGGGCGCATTGAGTGGTATTAAAAGGAAAAGGCACATTGAAATGCAAACACTAATATATGATGTAGGACTATTCCCCGTTGATGAGACGCTCATCTCCTGGTATCGCGCCAAGGCCACCACCGCGGCCGTGTTCGATAGTCCCTCTAGGGACCGCATTAACCACAAGCGAATTGACGAGATTGTGGAGAACAGGCTAGTTGCTGACCCTGGTGCTACGTATGCCAAGGAGCTCTACGTTTCCCTGTCCACTCTTTCCCCCTTCGTCGCCGGTCCCAACTCTGTCAAAGTCGTTACTCCTCTGAAGAACCTCGAGACTCAGGATATTTATCTGGATAAGGCCTAGTGGGTGACCAACTGTATTAGACTGGACAGTACGCTATATTTACACACTTCGAAGTATCATATCATGCACCAACGGGCGAGCTTCTGATTTTCGTGCCGCCGCTCGTGTCTTCCGCGAGGCTGCTACGGATGCCAAGCCTGCCAAGATTGCCTCCGGGGTCAACTTCTATATTGCTGCGGCTTCCATTCCAGAGCAGCAGATCGCAGAGGAGGCCGGTGACTGGCAGGTCCTGCTTGACTCTGGTGCCCAGCCCCTCCCCGCTGGATGTGGCCCCTGTATTGGACTAGGCACAGTACGTCCGGCGTTTATTTCCCTTTCCTGGGTCGTCTGGGGAGGCTACATTCCTATTCAAAGCCTTATTCCTCGGAACATACTCAAAATTACTCATTTAATTAATAAAAAGATCAGTTACTAACCCAGACTTGTTCATAGGGACTATTGGAAGATGGTGAGGTTGGAATATCTGCGTCGAATAGGAACTTCCCGGGTCGTATGGGTTCTACAAAATCCAAGGCTTACCTTGTCAGCCCAGAAGTCGTTGCCGCCAGTGCTCTTCAGGGTAAGATTGCCGGACCTGGTTGGTACCAGAAGCCCTCGGGAGTTGAGAAAGTCATTATCGGTGAGGGAAGTGGTGACCATATCGCTGGCAAGGCTCCATCCATCGAGGATACTTTCGACAAGATCATTGGTAAGGCTGAGAACACGATTACCTCTACTGAGGACGCCGATGGGCAATCATCCAGCCCCACCACCGCTGAAGACGAGACTTTAACCGGCATTCTCCCTGGCTTCCCCGAGAAGATTGAAGGTGAGATTGTTTTCTGTGATGGGGATAATATAAACACTGATGGCATTTACCCTGGTAAGTGAAACCGTTTCCTTTTCCTGGCATTCAAAACTTTATACCAATGTCGAATAGGGAAGTACACCTACCAGGATAACCTTACCAAGGAGAAAATGGCCGAGGTGTGTATGGAGAACTACGATACAGAGTTCCGCACGACCGCCAAGGCTGGTGACATTCTCGTTACTGGCTTCAACTTTGGCTGTGGCTCCTCCCGTGAGCAGGCTGCCACTTCCATCCTGGCCAAGCAGATTCCCCTCGTCGTTGCTGGTAGTTTCGGTAATATCTTCAGCCGTAACTCCATCAACAACGGTCTCATGAATGTCGAGGCACCCCGTCTTGTACAGCGTCTCCGTGAAACTTACAAGGACGACGCCGCGAAGCCCCTGACCCGCCGCACCGGCTGGAAGCTCCTCTGGGACGTCCACCGCTCCAAGGTTGTCATTACCGAGAAGGACGGCTCCTCCTGGGAGCAGAAGGTCGGTGAGGTTCCTCCCAGCGTGCAAGAGATTATTGCCCGGGGCGGTCTCGAGAAGTGGGTCAAGTCCCAGATCGAGGCCTAGAATTGAGGATGTTTTTTACCATTGACTATATATTCCTTTATTTTTTAGATGTCCTCCTTCGGGTGTTACTGGTATTTTCGTCTTGGTTATGACGGTTGGCACTACAAAAAAAGAAATGGTTATAATCCTAGGTTGACACCTACATATCCCCCAGCAAAATAACGTAGATATGTCGGAAAAATAATAGAAATGGGATAGCCATGCTTCCAAAGATGGACACCACCGGCGAAACCTTCGCCCGGCTGTCAGAATTGGCCCCACATGAACGTTTTCTTGAACCAGAGATTCTAGGTATTTCAGATGCGATTTGCAGCCGTGCAGCGTGGACTTTACGAGGTATATATGTGGCGATATGACACTTTGAGACCCGAAATGGCAGGTACATATAGCATTGGCCAGGTTCAAGGCCATGGCAATCAGTTGAAAGAAAAAAGCCATATGGAAGATGACGAGTGGAACTTTTGATAGACGCTCATTCGCCGTTCAAGCCAGGGATGGTTGACTCTTCCTATCTTAGCAACGTACTGTAGAGCATACGCGAAGCCTTGTGATCCTTCGACAACCGGTGCTCGAGGAGCCGCTTCGCCAACGATAATAGTCTAGCACCGAATTTTGCGGCTCTCTGGGCTACGTGGTCGTCCATAGACACCGGCCAGCTTCGCGGAGTCTCCAGACAGCGTGTATACCATAAGCCAGTCGGCCCTCACGTCGCGCCGCGTGTACTGGACAGTGGTAGAGAAGCGGTCGAGGGCGGTATATCTGCTACCGCTCGTAATAGCTTCGACGAATACGTGGACAAGGTGGTATTAAAAATACTGCAGATTGCAGACGACCCGGCCTTCCAAATCTAACTTTTTCGACTTGAACTTGCGGCTGATGGTTTCGTACTCATGCAGCATCTGCCGTCAAATGCAGTGGCGGTTTCGGATGCGCATTCGATACCTTAGACAACCTCCCGGTCTTTGCGTGTTGCGCCGATGGGATATGCCAGGGTCTGGCCCTGACCTGTGTCGACGCCTCAACAAACATGTGCTCAACTCAGAGTATATACTGCATGGCATACGATACCATGATTCTTTCCTGGCAAGCCGCCCGAGCCTTCTCTCTCCGTTTGCCAGGCTGAACATCCCTGATAGACCGGAGGCTAACATTCTCTTCACCTCTAGTCCAACGGCCTGCGTCACATATCTCGTCGCTCCGACAGGCACCCAAGTGGATTCCTTCACCTCCTGGTCATGTGGTGACGCGCCCGCCACAACTACGATCCTACATAGGACAAAAGGGGGACCTAGCACTTCCAATACTGGTGCTCAGTCTACTATCGGTGGCAGCTCCGGTTCTGGAAACCGTGGTTCCGATTCCGACGGCGAGGCAAACCCGGGACAGTCCGTTTCTAGCACTGGCAGTGCTAATGCCAATGGCCCATCCAGCTTGGTCGCTAATGCCGGGGCCCCATCCAGCTCGGTCGCGAATGCCGGGACCATCGCCGGGATCGTGCTGGGAATCATCATCGTGCTGTCGATGGTGGGGTGGGTTGTTTGGAAGTATAGGAAGAGGCGCAAGGGGACGGAGGAGACGGAGCGCAGACACGCGGGCTTTACAAAGGAGTTTGAGATGCGCGACCCAGGGGGTAATAGTGAGGCGTTGATGGGGTCCACTCAGACGGCGCATTGGGTGTGGACGCAGGGGGTGAATGATAGGATGACTGTTATGGGTTGATCAGGTTACCTTGAACCATGTCGGGCCTATATGACGTAAAGCAAGAATCCGGTCCTCATGCTACCTTACTCAGGCTCCCATGTGCTGCGCATGCAAGTTTTTAGCCTCCTTCAATTAATGCGTTTTCAGTAGCGCCTTCCTTGCATGCGACAGCCTCCGGATCTGAGTTGAGAATTTGAAATCTACTAATTACTGTTGTTTCGAATCAGAGTGTCCTAGGCCCAGTTAGCCTCTGAATCACATACCTTTTTTTATATGGGCCTTTTTAGAACGCATGTAACCTTTCGACAGTAATATAATAATAGTTATCAAAGTTAATAAAATCCTATATACCGCGCGAAAAAACCTTAAAACGTAGAAAAAAATATTAATTAAAATAACTAAAACGATCCTAAAAAAAGATATTTCTAAAAATAAAATTATCCGATATAATAAAAAGTAATAAAATCTTAAAATTAATCAAGAAAATTATAAAAAAAGTTGCAATTAACTTAACCGTAATTATCTTGCGTAATTAAAATACCGGGCTTATAATTGTTATAATGAAATTAATCGGTAAAAGAAATTATATAAAATATAAAAGGTATAAATTATTATAGATACTTCTAACGCAAGAAAACCGTAATTAAGAAGCTTAATATATAATGGGAGCCCCGGAATAACGTTTTTACGGAACGCCTACAATTCCCTAAAGCCTGATAACTATAGCACGTAACCCCTATTCTGCGACAAGATGCCATTGCCATCCTCAGTGAGTTCGCCGGGACGTTCATGTTTTTGCTCTTCGCGTTCGGCGGCACCAACACCGTGAACTCGGCGCCGCTAGAGGGCCGGCCTGAGAACTTAGCTGCCAATCCGCCCAAGTTGGTCTTCATTTGCCTGTGCTTTGGCATGAGTCTCGCCGTCAACGCCTGGACCTTCTTCCGTATTAGTGGCGGCCTGTTCAACCCAGCCGTCGGCATCGGCATGATGGTTGTTGGTGCAAGTAAGTCGATCGAGTTCTTTCTATGTTGGCAAACCAGGCACTATCCGGAGTGTATGGTCTGTTAACGCAGGGAACGAAAATCACGTACGTTCGAGGGATCTTGATCATCGTTGCCTAGATCCTAGGCGCTATCGCGGCTTCCGCTGTAGTGTATGGCCTCCGACCAGACGGATTCAATGTTTTGAGTCGACTTGGAGGGAGCACAACAGTGATTCAAGGTTTGTTTATGGAGATGTTCCTGACTATGCAGCTTGTATTCACAATTTTCATGCTGGCTGCCGAGAAGCACCGTGGTACATTCATTGCGCCTATCGGTATTGGCCTGTCACTCTTCATTGCTGAGCTGATGTAAGTTTCCCCTATCACTTAATTACCCGCCTCTCTTTCCGTCCTCAATCGTGCCATCCCGTCGGCGCTGGCGCCTGGGTATTCATTTAACAAGCTAATGTCTTCGGCTCCACTCAGGGGAGTTTACTACACGAGCGGCAGCCTCAACCCAGCGCGCTCCTTTGGGCCATGCATCGTGACCGGCCAGTCCGACGGTTACCATTGGATATACTGGGTCGGCCCCATCCTGGGCGCGCTCGTGGCGAGCGGGTTCTACGTGCTCATCAAGACACTCGAGTACGAGACGGTGAACCCGGAGCAGGACTACGACACTCTCTCCAGGAAGACTCCACTAGTCAAGGACAGAGGCGGACCGGATATCAACCGAGACTCTCGACCGCACGATGCACCGATGAATGAGCCTTATTCCGGGGGTCCTGAGCTCGAAGCTGGCCGCAGAAGCGCCTAGCCTCGACACTTCTCGAGAACAAGACTACTCTCGCTGGTACTCTTTAGATGATTATCGTCTGGGAGAAAATTTGTCAGGGCCATAAGCTCTGCGGGGCTCTAACCCCCAAGTGGCGGCTTGCTCTCTGAGCCTGTTTGGTAGTTCGACCATTTTGTTGGAGGGCGAAACACAAGGTCTCAAGTTCATTTCTATCGATTGTACCTGTCTCGTCTATGGTTAAATACAGTATTATTACCTGAAAGATGGCATCATAGTCAACTAGGAACCTGAGAGCTAAGACATTACGTCCTGCACAGAACGATAGACACCCCGATCCCCAATACGAGTAATTGAAGTCCGAGGCTTGAAAGTGAAAGGGGCTTCTCTCAACTAGAACAACCTATCCTCAAGGCCTATGAACTATATCCATCTCCATAAGCGGAACACATGGTTTCAAGCGTTTTCTAGTACTGGAATTAAACTTCTAATACTTTGCTAGTAATCCCGTCTGACGGGGGTATAAGCAAATGGTGCCCAACGGGCTAGGGGGGACAAGAAAGGGGCAACCATCGGTATACTTAACGTGACACATGATAAAATAGAAACCTTACCTTGCAAATATCGTACTTGAGAAAGCAGATGTGTTCAGGACAGCACTGAGGCTCGCACCTATCGGCTTTCTTTTAATCCAGACTAAGGTTTTGAAGACTAACCATTGGCAAAGCTCACCCCGGTCGATGGACGGCAGATAGGGTTAGAGTTTCAATATCTACTCATATCGGAGTAGAACTTTAGGTGTCTCTCCGGAGATGGGACTATTTGTAAATGCAGTTCCGCTACTCTCGCCCATAAAAGGTGCGAAGGATACCTGAAGATATCAACTAGAACCATCTCCCCAAAAACTCGTTTAGAACTCTTATGGCACTACTCATCTCTATCGCCGACCAGAGCTTGACTTAAGGCGCGAGACTTGATTCCATCTCATTGCTCTCGTATCAAATATCGAAAATTCCCGCAGTCTTCGACAAACACTGCTCCCCATCTCTCATCTTAAAGGAGCCCCCAAGCACCCAAAGTATTCTCTCAATACCAACTAAAGTCCCATCACCATGCCGGTCCTCCAATGCCTCACAAACGCAACTTCTTCCGCGGCCCACACGGCCACGCAACCCACGCTCCTCCAGGAGCGCTTGACGAACACCATCCGGGGCCTGCCGAAGTTACAGCGGGCAGGCCTCACCGCCCTCGCCGCCTTCATGACCGGGCTTGTCCTTGGCACCCTGGTGGTTCTCTGCGTCTTCGGCGTGACGTACATTATGTGCCGCCGCCGCGACCCTGCTCACTGCCCTTCCAAGCCCAAGTGCTACGGCTGCTACCTTACTCAACCCGGCCTCCCCCCGGGGGGGGGGGGGGGGGGGGGGGGGGGGGGGGGGGGG
>QJOB01000075.1:0-40696 GCA_004155035.1 Monosporascus sp. 5C6A | reverse complement strand
CCCCCCCCCCCCCCCCCCCCCCCCCCCCCCCCCCCGGTGACGAGGGGATAATCCTAGGCGTCATAACTCGTCCGCGGGCATCGTTATGAACGACTGGAACAACAAGACCGACAGCTCCGACAGTGTAGGCCCGCAGTACGTAGGAGCCAGGAGCGCATGGGGACCCATACACAGCTACGGAGTCGCCGGGGGCCAGCCGCGCCGCGAGTAGTTCGCGTCGGCGACGCTGCGGACTTCGCTCCAGGCTGGCCCACTTACTTATATCGCCCAAGGTCCACGGGGCTAATAGGTTTTAACGAATCATTTGCATGACGTGCAGGGGTTGGGAGTTTCAGTCTTTCTGGCATTACGGCATTATATCCTTAGCATAATCTTGAAAACCAATCAATCATCTTGTCCTATCTCTTGATTTTCCACATTATTTGAGATCTACCGGTAATTAAGTACCATTCACTCTAAACATGGGTACAATTTCTCTGTGGCGATGCCCAAAAAGAAGCGTGACTCGAACAGCGTAGGCCCAGATGCATTTACGCTGCGGGAGAATACAATTCGCATTCCTTACTGTTCGTTACATTTAAGAAAGTTATTTTCATGCAGCACTTTCACGCTGCGGAAGCTCCGTAACCCAACCCCGAATGCCCAGCCTCTCTTCCTCCGTGAGCCTAATACCGAAGCACCCGTCCAGAGCCTCGATCCTCGCCTCCTCCGTCTTGCACTCCTGCACCACCCTCGTCCTGCCGCCGAGGTTCTCCTTGACGAGGCCATTGACGAGCATGCGCTTTCCGCACATGTCCTGTTACCCGTTTTCCCCTTCACGGCGCAGGAACTTGATGAGCAGAATCGTAGAGCCTGGTAAAAGCCAGGGCTGTGGCCGGTCCAGCAGTTGATGAACTCGAAGTCGGCCTGGATGAACTCGAGCTCGGCGAAGGCGTAGAACGAGTTCCAGGTCGGCTCAGGGCTTTGCGGTACTGGTATATCCGAAGCTTGGCCTCCTCGGCGCTTCTGCTGCGTCGGCATCCAGTCACGGACGAGCCGGATCCCCTGCGTCCCGAGGTTGCGGTGCGCGAGCCCCTCAATGAGCGGCAGTGGCAGGGTGGCGTCGCCGCCGCCGAAGCCCACGTCCACGTGGTACTTGCTGCCGTCTGGGAAGGTCACGATGCTCGCGATGTTGACCCTACGTACAGAATGGGGTCAGATGCCACGGCAGGGGAAATCGCTGATGGGAAACGCGGCGGTACTTACCAGCCAGGGAAGTCACCTTCCGGCACACCTTGGACTCGAGGTCGTATCCGTAGGCTGACGGCATATGCATCGAATCCTAATCCAACCAACATATGGTTATACACTATGGCGATTTCCATGCAGTACCCGCCGCGACCACGCTTGTTCGCGACGATCTCTAGAACAGATTCTACAGATCTATGTTGATGGAATGAGTAGGATTATAATGCAGTGAGAGGTTATCGTATGGGACCGTGGAGATCATTTGTATATGCGAGATTTTCAGGAGAGACATGGAGCTGCATGGTGGAGGGACTCCGGGAGCTGGATATGGTGTAGGAACTGGACGACCTGTTCTCTGGCATATGGTGACTCCATCATGCTTGGGGTGAAGACGGAGACTAAAGGTCATCATTGAAACGACAGTGACGAAGTATGACTACCGCAGGAGAGTATACGCCCGTTTCATATGGCATCCCAGCTACCGTACAATTACATATATAGCTTGACCCTGGTTGGAGGCCGAGAGGAGATGTAACCGTAGGGCGCAAACGAGGCTCGGACTGACATGCCATAGGGAGCCCGAGTTCGGCGGCGCTGCGATATGCAGGCCATTATTATGCAGCAGGGTAAGAGTCACAGGTGAATAGAGGACCAAGTTTCTGGGCCCCTTGCCAATTGGGTGCTTCAAGTTTTTGGAGCTTCGATCCTGCCTACTTTAGGTTCAGCTTCAAAGGGCGGATACTCAGATGCGGAAAGTAATAACAGGGTTAAGGAATGCACATGGTTGCGGTAGTATACAATCCGGATCTTGCCGCCCACTCCCCATATGAGAAGGATGGTAATAAGGGGGACTTCATGCAACTGTACAATACCACTGATCACGTTAGTGGTGATAGCCGCCAATCGAAGCTTTGCTGAACCACACCAAACTCTGCGGCTTAATCTGCCCCACACCGTCTACTAGATGGTACATATGTACTTATCGAGGGGTGGACTTCCCCCTACCTACTGCACCTACATAAGTACCAACCATTGCAAGTTAGGCTGGAATCGCTGAGATCTGGACAGCCCCGCCAAGTTTATCAGAGATTCTATCGCCTTCCCTCACAAATACCTACCAACCTTGGCCACTACATACATATCAATACTTTTCTGATAGCAATTGATGCTAGATTAGAAGGCTCTTTTCCATTTCCTCACTGACTACCTAGTAGTCGAACAGTAAGCCATCCACACGCCGAGAAGAGCAGAGTAGGAGAGTTAGCAAACATGGTAAGTCCTCCGTCACCCCGCCCCTCACCAACACACACCAAACGACCCCCCTTCCAACCCAGAGACCCCGATGGTATCGATACACACAAGTGCTCTCACGAAAGGCTAACCCGTGGCGCACAAACCAGGCGACGACATCCAAGCAGCGCCTCGCCCTGGCCATCTGCGACTTCCTGACGACGAGCACGACGGACGGGACGCTGGCGGCCGACGACAAGGAGAGCATCGACGTGGCGATAAACTGCATCGCCGAGTCGTTCAAGGTGGACCCGACCAACAAAGAGGCCATGGCCGAGGCCGTGGGCACGCAGAACCTGCTGCAGATCTACGGCGTGTACGAGAAGCTGAAGTCCAGCTCGAAGCCGACGGCGGCGGCCGCGGCCACCACCTCGGCGCCGCCTCCGAACAAGCAGCCGACCGAGGACGACAAGAGGCGGGCCGAGGAGCTCAAGTCGCAGGGCAACCGGGCGATGGCGGCGAAGGACTACGCCCAGGCCATCTCCCTGTACTCGCAGGCGCTGTCGCTGTACCCGGGCAACGCCATCTACCTGTCGAACCGGGCGGCGGCGCACAGCGCGGCGCGGGACCACGAGAGCGCGCGGGCCGACGCCGAGGCGGCCGTCGCCATCGACCCCAATTACACCAAGGCGTGGTCGCGGCTGGGGCTCGCGCGGTTCGCGCTCGGCGACGCCAAGGGCAGCATGGCCGCCTACAAGGCGGGAATCGAGCACGAGGGCAGCGGCGGCAGCGAGGCCATGCGCAAGGGCTACGAGACGGCGCGCCGCCGCGTCGAGGAGCTCGAGGCCGAGGCCTCCGCCGACGCTGCCCGGGCCTCGCCCGACGCGACGTCAGGGGGTGCGGCGCGGTCCGCGTCGTCTGCGGCCGACCCTCTGGGCGGCCTGGCCAGCCTGCTGGGAGGAGGTGCCGGTGGCGGTGCGGGCGGTGGCGCCGGGGGAATGCCCGACCTGGGCTCCATCATGAACAACCCCATGTTCGCCAGCATGGCGCAGAGCCTTATGTCCAACCCGGACATGATGAGCAACCTGATGAACAACCCGCGCCTGCGCGAGATGGCCGACCAGTTCACCAGCGGCGGCGGCATGCCCGACCTCGGCGGCCTCATGAACGACCCGAACATTGCCGAGCTGGCCCGTAACGTGATGGGCGGCGGTGCCGGTCGCGGCTCTGGCGGCCCTGGGAGCCCTGGCAATGGTCAATAGATGTTGAGATCCTATCTTTTCGCGGGTCCTCCCCCGTTGATGGGCTGATGTGCATAAAGGGCTTCCAGTAGACCGGCGTGTGGCATGATGGTATGGTACGTAACGGGTAATGAGTACTCGCCGGTGCGGGCGCGGACTACTCAGACCTCAGGAAGGGACGGGTTCGACGGGAAGTTACGAGTTACGACGCTCAGGTAACAAAAGAACCAAATTTTTGTGTGTGCTTATTGACTTGATATAACTTAGGCGATAGCCCTTTGGATACCGATCCGTGGAGATGAATACATCTCGTCTTGCTTGCCAACACCTCCATTTTCCTCCGGGACCGTAAATATCTAACGTGCTACCACCTGTTCCAAGTCATCAAGGCACGAAATAATAAGGTCCAAGGAAAGAACCCGCTACGCCCATTTCCTTTTTATAAGCCGATGCACAAGCACCGTACCAGATCTCGGATGTAAATGATGCATAACCATATTTTGGGCTAAACCACCATTTTCCTCGTCCTGCCTTAAGAACGCCGACACATTGAGGAAAGGAGAGAAAATTTTGTGCAACAGGTTAAAAAGTAAGCTTATCGATGCTGTAAAGGAATAGACCATCCTTAAGCACGGTCGAGTGAATAGAGTGCAAGGAATAAGAAGACAAAGGGAACTTAGGAAATAATACGACGATGCTGCCCCGTGTATTGACGACAAGAAGAGAAACCATGCTGCCCCGTGTATTGACGACAAGAAGAGAAACCAGCCACCAATACTTTTCCGGTCTATAAAATCTATATTACTTTGTAAACGATGAGGAAGGAGCCTGGGAAGATGCTGTCTCCTTGGGACTTGCACCGCCTTGATGGGATGTGGGTCGTGCGCTTGAGCCATTTCGTCGGCCACCACGTCCACGATATCGACCGCGGAAACCCCTGCCTCGGTTACCGCCCCTGCCACGATGCGGAGAGGGTGGCGGTGACCGAGGCCGGGGCGGGCGTTTATCGGGTTGTTTTGGTTCTTCGGCCTTTGCTTGCGGCGTCGACGCTGGGGATGGGGTCTTCGTTACGGACGGCGGTATGGGTTGGCTAGCCGCACGAGGACTGTCCTGGAAATGCGCTGGAGGCTCGGGGAAAGAGGTTGACTGCATAGTATTTCGGCGGGCTTTGTGCTCTGGGTGGTTGAGAATGGGCAACGGACTAGAAGGACCGACTGAGCCAGTACGCCGTACCGACTCTTCAGGGGGTTGGTCGGGACGGCCAGTCGGTTCAACTGGAGGGACGCCCGAGTCCACGATGACGATCTGGTTCGGCGACGAGGATACTTCCCCTTCCATATCCTCGGTCCAGTCTCGTTTCAGAGGCGATTCTGCAATTGGGACCGGCTTCGGCTTCGGCTTCGGCTTTGGCTTCGGTGTGACGGCGGAACGAGGGGTAAACTCCGGCGCACCAGGATTCAGTCTTGAACCCTACAGCGAGAGATCAGTATCTGTCAAAATATCACGAATGATCTTTTGACGGATCTACCTCTCGCTCATGCCCATTTGGAGTGCTCGTAACCTGTCCGTCCACCCGTCCCTTAGCTTCGCCGTTCGCCTTGGGATCCTGCGTGGTCTTGCCGCCATTGGTGAGACCGTCTGTCTGCGTGCTCTGAGACGTAGGTTCAGCCACAGCTTCGTCTGTGCTTTTATCATCGGCCTTAGGCTCCTTGGGCTTGAGGAAGATCTGCTTAGACCAGAGTTCCGCATATTTGCCTTCCTTAGCGAGTAGCTGCTCGTGGCTACCGTGTTCGACAACCTGGCCTTCCGAAACCACGAAGATAACGTCAGCATTCATGACGGTCGAAAGGCGATGCCTAAGAACAAGTTAGCGGGTAAGCACTGGGAGGTTGCAATGGACTAAGATATCAGAATGAGAGTATCAATGAGTGGTGCGTGAACACTTTGGTGTCCTGGCCTGATGGATTGCCGGAGTTATACGCACGCAATGATCAAGGTTGTGCGGCCCTTGCAAAGGGCCTGGAGCCCCTCCTGGATCTTCTGCTCCGTATCGGTATCTACGGCGCTAGTCGCCTCATCCAAGAGGACAATTTCCGGCTGCTTGAGGATCGCGCGAGCGATTGCAATGCGTTGCAATTCCCCACCAGAGAGTTTCCTAGGCCTGTCAGCGACCTACATGATCAGTATGACGAGACACCATATAACTTACACGCCTCGCTCACCCACTCGGGTCTTGTAACCCTCTGTGAAGCCCATGATCTGGTCATGCATGGCAGCAGCTTTGCAGGCGCTATAAACCTCCTCGTCAGAGGCGTTTAGTCGCGCATATCGAATGTTGTTCATGACGGTATCGTCAAAAAGAATGGGGCTCTGTGGAACCATCCCCATGCATTGTCGAAGGCTGCGAATAAGGCCGTCAGCATTGTCATCGCCAAGAGGATAAAATGGAAGCAAAACCAATAAGGGATATAAGCTTCGGGGGATGCACCATAGCCTTACCTTGTCAGCGTTACGTCTCGAATATCCTGGCCATCGATCTGGATGGAGCCACCGGTAACGTCGTAGAAACGGTCGAGCAGTTTTAGAATAGTCGACTTGCCTGCACCAGTCGCACCGACAAAGGCGGCAGTTGTACCAGATGGGACAGACAGCTCCACGCCCTTCAAGATGTCCTTCTTCTTGTCGTAGCTGAAGCTGACGTTCCGAAAGTCGATTCTCCCGCCTTTGAGATTGAGGGCCTTCGCGTTCGGCTTATCGACAATGGTTGGCTCAGTGAGCATCACTTCCAACAGTCGTTCTGCCTGAACCAAATCGCTGCTTAGGCTTCTACCAAGACCCGCGAAAAACCGCAACGGCGAAGAAAGTTGGCCCCAGTACGTGAGCAGCATGACAAAGTCACCTGCGGTAGCTTGGCCGTTCGTTACTTGATAGACGGCAAGGAAGGCACCGGCTAGCAAACCAGCAAGGAGAATAAGGTACTGCGCTGCTTGTCGGAACAGATATCCAGTATAGATCTCCTTGAGCGCCGTAACCTGCGCTTTGACTGCGGCGGTATACCTGTTTTCCTCGTGGGCGATCTGGTTGAAGGAACTGACAGTATGCCACCCCTGGATACCTGCTTGCCGGACATAGTGCTCCTCGAAGTATCTATAATGATCCCGTATTAGTATTCGAGAGATGATGTGTCACCTCCGATGTCGCCTAGACAGATGATACAGTGGGATACCAATTGTATGCGGGAATACGTACGCTTTAACCATTCTCTTCCTCCTTTCCTTGTAGTCGCCTATCATGAGAGCGACGGCCTGAATGAAAGCTATGCCTGTTGCAACCGTGATAAAGCCTTCGTACGGGCCGAACTTCGACGAGAGGTAAGAGAAGGCTACCACCAAATCAATCACCGAGGGAACTGCCTGGAAGCAAATCGACTCGAGCATGTTGGCAATCGAGCCCCCCTGTGAAATAGCGACTATAAGGTCGGAAGAGCTCTTAGAATCATGGAAATCCGAGGATAGTCGCATCACGTGGGAGTATGCCGCGACACTGAGTGCTTCCTGCGAATAATATTCCACAGGAAGCCATAGATATTTTCGGAGCAGGTCAATCCCTGCTTCTGACGCCAGCATCCGAAGCCCAGCGAAGATAACCACCTGCGTCCACGGGTTCTTGCCCGAAGCGCCATTTAAACTGTCCATCACGACGCCCAGCTGAAGCGGGACGAGGAAATTGAGGGCGTTTCCGGCAAGTAGACATAGACCAACAAGCCCGACATACAACTGCAGGCGACGGTTGCCAACAGGCCAGATGTATGGGAAGAAGAGTAGAAACCCCTTAACATATGCAACCCAGCTGCCTTCGCTCTGCAAACGCTTTTGCATCTGCTCCTGGGCAATGCGTTCATGCCGCTCCCAAGGAGATTCGGGCTCGCTGGGAGAATTGACAGTCTCGGTGTTCGTCGCTTCGGTGTTGGTAGTTTCCGTGTTGGTACCATACCCACTGTCTGCCGAGTTGTCTCCCTCGCTGGACCTCCGGTCTGGTTTCTTTGCAATGAGTGGCCTACGTTCCTCATCGTCTCCAAGACTCCCAGCGCCTCTCCACACGAAGTAGGTTGCGATGACGCCGATAATGATCATGTAACGAATGAGGACGACAAAGGCGTCCACGATCACGAATGGCGAGCTTGGGAAATGAAGGTCCTTATGTCGTGAAGTTAAGATTGTGAGTACGGAGATGGCAGGCTCGAATATCAGCGCAATAAACCAGGACCCATAGAATGGGTACCAAACAACACTCGAGGCATCTCCCAAGGCGTTCTGCTCGATTCCAAAAACTAGGATGCATGACAGCAGACCGATGGTGGTATCTTGGGTAGGCCATCGCCGGAAAAAGAGGAGCTCGAGGATCTTGACAATGACCTGTACGGCAAAGGATAGAGCGCAGGCGATGAGGAGGTAGACAATGACCCTGCGGCGAACGTGGGTGGTCTTGGCAGTATCCGAGGCAGTCTGGAGAGTGCAGACTGCAATGGTAGAAGTCACAGCAAAGTAAACGAAGACCGTAGTAGGGTATGCATAGTGGAGAATGACCAGCGGCCACATGTAACGGTTGTCCGTCATGAATCACGAGTCTGTCCTAGATTAATGCCTGGTGGCTAACGAATAAAGGAGGTATCAGCAATCACGAGCGGGTTCTCGTATCAGCTGGACACAGAAGGGGCCAAAGATAGAGCGTGCGGCGAAATCGGACTGCGTTGGGGTTCGTCTAGAGAAGAAGGTTAGAAAACGGTGCCAGAATAGTTCCAAAGAGTAGAGCCTCGCAGGATGGCCTTGTTTAATAGAAAACTGGTCATGGAATGAGCTGGTGATGAGGGTTTACCTCTTTCGTATGATTGGCTTATGTGGCTGATGTGAGGGCTGTGAATCATCGGATACAGTGTACGGAGACAATAAGGGCAACCATGAGATGACAGTGGTTCGGGTTGGAGCAACCGCATCATACAATATCCGTATATTATAGGTAACTTCAATCCCCAAACATCGGCTCAGAGGGAACAGTGATCGGGACGTGCAATACCTGGATATCTAGGTAGGCGTCTACACAACGTAGGCAGGCACTGCGTCCCCTCGATGTGGATGGGAAGGCACGATGGCCCCTCCAGAAGGCGCACTTCACATGCGTATCATAATAATGATAGTAATGACGGTGTAGATGCCAGAAGCGTCACTTCCCTTCAAGAGTGCTGCTGCCATCAACATCACGGTAGGTACCTAGGTAACTGCCGTCGTTCACTGATGCCAACGTAGGACTTTAGTCAACTATCCGAAAGGAAGGGACACCCAAAGACAAACACCGGGTGCCAGTTGGCAAACTCGTTGGCATGCAGCTTCTCCCAAACCCTGATTCACTTCGCTAGACAAGGTATATGTAGCCAGGACAACATTGTAGCAGTACGGCTAATTCGGGGGCAGTGTCGTATGCATACTTGGGGTGGGGTGGAGGGACTATAGTGATGAACGGTATAAGAGCTCACCTGACTGGATCATAGTCGCTCGACCATTGAGAAATCCTGGGCGCAGAGATGAGTAAGCCGGATGATCCTATAAATAGAGACTGTTGCCTGGATGTTCGGTGAACAACGTGAAGTTTGCGCGCTTTGGGAGGTTGTCACTAGGGCGTTAGGCAGATGTGGAAGATATAGATAGTATGGTGAAAGTGCCAAAGACCAGACATCAGGTCTTTGTTAAAGCTGTAGCCAGTATGGGCTGGGTTGAGCTTTGCTGCGCCACGTGGAAAAGGGGTTCACCCAGCCACGTAGTTCGCGAGGCTTCTGGTGGTATAAATCAGCCCTACTGGAACGCGGATCTTTATTGGTGGGTGTTTGGGGCCATGCGCAAGGTAAATATGAGGTCAGCTACAGACCACATAACACCATGTCTGGCGAGTTGTTGGGGCGAGACAAGCAACTAGGATCGATAAACCGAACGGAACTTGGGCAGGAACACGAGTGGACCGCAGGTAGAAGGGAGAAAAAGAGGCTGCTTTGCCTCGCTTTTGGGCAGACGTTCATTTAAGCACCTGGCTACTGTCTGTATGTATGTAGCTAGGTCAGGTAGCTCCTGGATCTACATGCAAGTCCGAGGTGTGGCCCATACAAACACCAACACACATATACGTGTAAATGTATGAAGCGAATTTTTGGTGGAAGACGTGCATGGAATATCAAACCACATGGCCGGAATCTGTGCTACCTACCAATGCCTCGCTTTGCCATAGATCAATAGTCTAATTCCCTTGGTATAGGGTAACTTGCTGCCCACCCTAATAAGGCCCGACATGATGCAATTGAGTACAGCAGAGGCGGTCATACCGGTGCGACAAGATCAACGAAATGTACCCTACAGGTGGTTGTGGGTCTGTCGCGCCAGCAGCTATCGTTATTGTGGATAAGGAGACTTGTTATATGAAAACGTTGTCTGGCATCCACACCGCCTACCTAACGTTAGGTAGTTAGGCGCGAACCGCAGTAGCAAGCTAGGTAAGATTTACTACTGTTGCGCTGTATGGTAGAGAAGAAAATAACCTCCTGTGAAGGGTGCAAGAACACCTTCCTAAGTCAACTGTCCAAGGCCTCCAAGTGAGTAAGGCGCAACATCCAGCATCAACATACCACTGGTTCATGTAGACGGGCTATCTTCCCTTCACTCGCCTCGTTTTGTTGAAGCTTTATGACCCAGAGAAAGACATGAGCGGGTTCTGTTGGACAGCCTAATAATCCAGATTAACCATGAACCATGAAATCCTAAACTCGCAGGAGCTAACGTTAGGGAACGTTAGGGGATGGCTTGGGGCTAGCGGTGTTCTAGTTCCCGACCTTATTCCCTTGACAGGGGGACTCTATGCTCTCGCTAAACCATGTTCTCAGGTGTGGATCAATCAGAGGATGCTGTTATCTCTATCACACCCAAGGTCCCTAATAGAGAAAGCATAATTACCCAAACTGGTCTCATGGCTCGGGATATTCTGGCGACTGACGCACCAGTTACAACTCTTGTATGCCCAATTTGGTCGGTTTGACTCAATGGTCCTCCATTCCCCCCGAATAGTCTATGCTATTGCTTCCCCGGTTGGTTGTGCTTACAGGCCTACCTACATATGCAGGTAGGCAGATGCAGCCAAGAGTTGGATCCGTACCACGTGAGTTAGCCTACGACAACAAAAAATGTGGGCCTTTCGTCTCACCGCATTCTTTGCTCCGTACCCCGGATGGTCGCGTCGACGAGTAGCAGAGTCCCGGCCGGTCCTAGATCCAGTTGCACTGGATGCAAGACGGCGGAGGACAGCACCTTTTCCCGGTCGCGCTGCTGGTGAGAGTGTAGTGTCCCAAGCCACGGATGGATGGGGTTTATACTGCCCAGGCCTGCCCCTCAAAAGAGGATAACCACGTGGGAAATGGTGATCATTCTCCCAAATTAGTGCTGGCTCTCGACTAATATTAGAGACGCTTAAGCCGGCTGGTCGGTCATTAGGCAGTCGATCACTCAGGGGGATCAGTTCCGTATTCGCAAACAAGAGACCGAGGACAGCTCAGGACGACCTGAATCAGAGTTTCAATCCGTCGGTCTTGTATATGCACAAATCGATCGTGGATGACCCGACACCGCGGATCAGGAAAGACAAGTTCCCTACTTGTCTTATTAATCAACGGCTTCTAGCATGGAAGCTGAGATAGGTGGGGGCCACAGTCGCTTAGCACCCCGCGGTGTCCCCCCGCAAACAAGCCTTATCATCATCTCTCAAACTTTGCTAACCGTAGGGGTAGTGCTTAGAAATCCTTTCTAACCCCCAATGCCTCACTACCTTTCGGCCCTCCACCTTCTAAAATTATTGGAAGCTTCAGGCGATATAGGCACAAGGTGTTGTCGTGGCGCTGTATCAGCACTGTTCGCTGACATTATAATGCGTGTTGGCGTAATGGTTTAGCTTGTAAGAGGGAGTAAAAAAAGGAACCCCCTTCAATATCACATCTATTGCTCCAATATATTGCTTCCCCTTGCTTACTTCCCGCGTTTCTCCAATTGAGAGATGTCCACACCTTAATCGATCACCTGCAGCATCGTGGAGATTCTGATGGATTCCCGAAATGCGATCGATGAGTTGTACATGTGGTATCAATCGGGAGGAGGCACGAGCTGATCAGGTCGGACCGATCAAGGGTCGCTGCAGTAACTCCACAAGACGCTGGACAATGTCCGTGACAACATCGGCCTCGGCGCTCAATCCAGCATTCCATCTCTCCGGAGCAAATGCAATTCGGGTTCTCTGTGGGCGCGCTTACCCTTTGCATGGCGAGTGGATATTGACCTTCCGCATACGGTTCCAGACAACACGATGGAACATCACCCTCTGTTAGCCGGTCATTGGTTGACTAACGCCACTGCTATCGCGTCGGAAACTGTAATAAGTCGGCGGTGTATTTCTCGCGAGACGGTAAAGTATAGTCATGATTTGTGAACGTCCAACTTTGCATATGTATTCCAGGTTTGTTCTACTCCGCTCATGCCTGGCCCTGCCCGCATAGATTCTCAAACAGGATCCCACAAGCCCCTATAACTATATCCAGGGTTACCTCCCGGAGCGTGTGGTTGTTAGGACACAGCAATCAGCTAACATGGCAGAGCAGCCTTCGAAGGCCGGAGTCCAAGAACTCCCGGCTAGTGTTTTGAAGCCGTTGATAGGAGCTGTATCTATCTTGTAAATACTTCCCACCGACATATGTATCGACGGGCCACGGCGGAAGACAATAAATGCTTACGCAAATTCCGCATGGTAGATCTCAACGATTTGAATGATTTGGAGGAGAATTCAGAGCGGTCACTATTATCGGCTTAAGTACCCGCATTGACGACACGGAGTATGGCCAGAGTAATCGTGGCGGCGCCATGCGTGGGGCGCCGCCTCTCCTCAGGCACGTTGGAATCATACTTACGATCAAAGGAATCCATTTTCCTGCAGCATCCGTTCCATAATGATCACCTTTTGCCTCAAGCAGTCTCCCATTCGTCGGTCGGGGGCGGTGCCGGCCCAACAGTGATCCAACAATCGGCGCCTGACGCAGCCTCTTCGATCCTGTACGACCGCATCGGCCCTCCATTCACGGTGGGCCGGCTAATCGCAGAAGCCACCCGAGCAAGCCAGATTTTCTTGCCAGACGGACTCACACCCAACAGGGGGGCGGACGCAGGGAGCGCACCACGTCAACCGGCGTCTTCGCCGCTGCTGCGTCCGTGGAGGATCTCCTTGTCGTCGGGGTGCGCTGGCATGATTGAGGTCCTCTATCGGATAAATCTGCCCTTCGGGTTCCGCATCAACGTGCTTCGGGTATCAAGGTCCCGCATGCGCTGGCCGGCGGAGCATGCTGAGGTGATG
Organism: Monosporascus sp. 5C6A; assembly: GCA_004155035.1. NCBI lineage: Eukaryota > Fungi > Ascomycota > Sordariomycetes > Xylariales > Monosporascus > Monosporascus sp. 5C6A. The sequence goes on along the minus strand of QJOB01000075.1, from coordinate 27,572 downwards.
TCATCGCGGGACGGGCGTGATACTGACCGACTGCAGGGCCTGCGAACGGTGTTGTCATATGATACCGCACATACTACTAGTTATCCCGCGGCACTGTCCGCGATGGCCCGCGAAGCAGAGACCGCGGCCCAGAGGATAGCACATGATATGAATGGACATATCCGGCGCAGAATGAGAGACACACAGATCCGGAGGCCAACCAAACACAGCAGCCAGGGGTTCAGCAATGTGTACCTGTAGTACAGGGAGCTGCGAAGCCGGCCGCAACTGTTGATGCCGTAGTGTACTCGCCAGGTGCTAAGGTCGCCAGTAGGGCGGTGTCGTAGTTCCGTTGTTCCCTACGACGTTGTAGTGTTTTTCACACGTGTCAGACCCTACTGAAGGCTAGGGCTGTTGCCTGCTAAATGGCTTAGCTAACGTTGCAACTAGTAGACGCCTTTAGGCTGCACGCTGCCACTGTTCAAAGCCCTGGTATCGTCCCCTTTTAGATATAGCTGTTTTATGTGTATTTAAGGAGGTCTCGCAACCTTTCTTTTTAGATAGGACCTTTTAGAAGGTCAACCAGATAATTCACTTTCTTTTTCAGCTATATATGTTTCAGTATGTGATAACAAGGTCTTATAATTATAAACCCGGTCCGCATTTTTTTTAATTACGCTTAAAAATACTCGTTTTTTAAAGTTATTCGGAATTTCGCCGTTATTTTTGCAGTAATTTTGTAACTTACTGCCGTCTTTTAAAAAAAATTCCTAGTTATATTCCAGTTATTTTAACATTTATTCCTTTTACATTACGTTTAAAACCATAGTTCCTACCTTTTTTAAAAACCTTAACGAAATTTCGTTAAAACGCTTTAAAGCGTTCTTTTTAAAAAAAAAGATCTTTAAGGAATATAATATTTTTAAGTTTTACGTTAATTTTAAAGCGGGCTTTTTGTAAAATTATATTAACCTTAATAACGCGTAAGTTCCGTTATTATTAAAAAACCCTATTTTTCCTAATTTTAAAAACTTTAATTTAAACGTTTTTAATAAGTTTAAGTTTTAATTAAAAATTAATACGAAATTCCAGAAAGTTGTAAAAATATATAATTACGAATAAACCTTTTTTTAACTTAAAAAAAACGCTTGTAAAAATTAATAAATTCCTGAATTAATTAATTTATTTTAATTATTATTAAGTATATTGGAAAAAAGTTATATTTCGAAAAAGGCTAGCCGTTTTAAAAAACGAATTTAAACTTAATAATAACGTACGGATTTACGAAATCGAAATTCGATATAAAAAACGTTAAAAATTAACAAAACTTAAATAAATACGTAATTTTTTAAGTATTTAAAAATATATATTAAAACCGAAAAGCTTTAAATTTTAATTATGATAAGTTATTATAAATACTTTAAATTTTTTTAAAACTGTAAATACCTTTTTACTTAACTTTTCCGTTATTTAAATTACTTTCGTTAAAATAGTTATATTTAACGGTAAAAACGTTAACGAATTACTTTTATTATAAAAGTTCGTAAAACTTTTCCGAAGTTATATAAAGTTACGGAAAATTTAAGGCGTTACCGCCGAATAATTATTTCGAAAAACGTTTAGTATTACTTTTAACGGAAAAACCTTAAATTAAACAAGTTTTTTTTAAAACTTTTCGAATAATAATAACAGCCGCCGTAATAATAATTAAAACGGTAACCGTTATGTTAATCGAAAATACCTTTGTAATATAATCCATACTTTTAAAAAAATACCTTTATATTTACTTAAAAATTAAACCTGAAAAATAAACCGAAAATTTTAAATTTAAGAAATAAATAAACGAACGTATCGTTAACGGAACTTTCGGGTTAAAGTATGCCGTTAAAAAAGTTCGGAAAAAATTAACGTAATAAATTTTTAAATTAACTTTAACATTTTTTATTAAAACCTTTTTTTTATTAACGGACCTTTAAATTAATAACGTTATTACCGGATATAACCTTAAAAAATTTACGTTATTAAATATATACTTAGATTTCCACGTAGGAAATCGGAAAGTTAATTTTATCGATTTATAGCCTTTTATAATAAGTAAAAAGCTTTTAATTAAAAGGAAATATCTTGAAATATTAGGCGAAAAAACGCGAAAGATTACGTTTATTATCCCAGATAATAAAATTAACGCCTTTTTTTTTAAAAAATTTATCTTTATGTTTTTAAAATAACGTCACACACCACCGAGCGCAACACAGCACCGAACGCAACGCTTTTTGGCACTTTGCAGCAACAAATTCAAATAACTCAACAATAACACATCGCATTAATTCAAATCAATCGGATTCTTCTTCGCTAGACGTATTTACAACTTCTTCATAAGTACGCGCATTATGCCCGGGCTTGCCGCAAACGCCACACTTCCGTTTCTTGGTCTTAACCCTTTTGCGACGACCCCTTCCAGCTATTATTGGCTGTATTTTTTCACCACCCCTTTTTTTTGGGCCAGAAAAGCTTGTCCCTCTTATATAATAAATGTTCCTCTTTTTTGAAAACGTTTATTTTTGGTTTTGTAACGTTTGCTTAAAATGTAATTCGTTTCGCGCAATTAAACATTTTCTTCCCGTAAAAAAACATTTTCGTACAGAAATAATAAGTTACTTTTAGTTAAAAATTAACCAATTTAGCTATGTTATTTTTAAACGAACCACCTTATTAGTTTCCAATTTTTTTTTGTAAATAACGCGATTACCGCGTTATTTCTTTAATATTCTTAAGGGTTTTCGCGGGCAGGAAACGAATGGAACCGGCGGAGGTTAACGGGGAGACGGTCGGCGTAGGTACAACTGGAAAAACCTCCAATTCGGAAAAAACGTTATTAGGATCGAATAAAATAAAACCAACTTTTGCAAATCTAAATTTGATATTACTGGACGTCATGGCAATTTAGAACGCGTCGTAAAAGCCGGCGAGAAAATCTTTTTTGGTAATATAAATATAATAACGTCGTATTAAGTTTTCGATATACCGCAAATAAACGCGTTTTAAAACAGAAAAACAAAATACGTTAAAAGGTTGGAACCGATAAAAAGAATACGCGGGCATATAAAATATAATAATATCGTAATTAACATAGTATTTTTCGAATTCCATTAAATAGTAACTTTCGTAACCGTTAAAAATAAGGAAACGTTTCGAACCTTTCGTACGCGTCCGAATATGTTTATCGAAATGCTAAATTTATTTTAAACTTAATTCGTTTATTATCTAGTTATTATAACTTATACCAAACCTTTAATCGGTCGGTAATTTGCTATCGCGATACCAGAACCTAAAGTAATTTTTCCCTGCCATAATAATAAATAACGGCAAAGCCTAACTTTGGAAATTAATAACTTAAATAACTATAACCTATTTTTTATTTTTTTATTAAACTTATTTAAGTTTTCTACGTTTTTCGGTACTAGTAATTACTATGCCCGTTATTATAAAAAACTTTATTAAAAATTCAGTTTCGTCGAAGTTGTAAATATCTTTTTTTATAATGCCGTATTTTACGATTATAACCCGAATAAATTTAAATTACTTGCGAAACGTTTCTGGATTTTCGCATAAAACCCGTTAATAATCGATTTTCCGATTTAAACGCGTTTGGAATTTTTTTTTGCCGTTTAACAAATTTCGACGCCCAGTTAATTCTAACGCGTTTTGTAACGCGTTAGGTAAGTAATAAATTAGCTATATCTTTAACGTACTAAAGCCAGATAGGAAACGCTCGCGTATTTAGGTTAAGGATTCGGTCGACAATCGATTTCTTTTCGGTCGGCGTTAATTTTTGCGAATTGGGAGCAATATCGGTTCGGGCGCATTTACCGGTAAAACGGTATGCTAAGGTAGAAAATAAGATTTCATAAATAAAACTAAGCTTTTTGTAATTAAATTTCGGGTTTCGTCTTTTAACCTAAATGGCTAAATTTATTTTCGCTTCTTTTGTAAGGCGTTCCATAATGTTGGTATTAAGAAATGGACGATTGAAAATAGGTAATTGAAATAATTAAAAAAGCGTTGCGCTCGATGGTGTGTTGCGCTCGGTGGTATGGGACGTTATATATTAACCTAACTTTTTATAAGTTGTTTTAATAAGTTAAAATTTATTAAAATTACGAAATTAACGTTATATATTATAAGGTATTAATAACGTTATAAATGTAAATAATAAAAATTAAATAAATCGAACGTTAGTTTGTTATATATTACGTTAAAATAACGGTTAAAAACGACGATAACGACGTTATTAATTTAATAGTTTTTGTAATAACCGAAAAACCTAGTATTACGGTTTTTAAAGATAAAAACAACTTTAAAAACGAAGTTATTTTCGAAAACGAAAACGAAAACTTTATTTCGAAACTTTCGATTTAGGAATTCCTTCCCCCGAAATAATTTAATTAAAAAAAACTTCACGGAAATAACTCCCGTTTTTTCTTAAAGTTTTTAAAAAAAACTTATTTTATGATACCGAAAATTAACTTATTTAAACCTAAAGGCCCTTAAAAAGGTAATATAAATAATTACTGAAACGAAAATTCAATTTCCGTTAAAAATTAACTATTAGGATTACGTAATTAAAAGAATTCGAAAAAGAAATTCGCAAAAAACGTAAATTAAAAAACGTAAATTTTTCGTTACAATATACGTTAACTTTTTCGAATTTAATAACGTTTTTAACGGACATACGAAAACGTTAATTATTACCTATCTTATTATTAGAACAAAAATTAATTATATTATAAAACGAAAAAAATATACCCTTATTATTTTAATAAACGTAATTATTTCTTAAAAAAAATAATATTATATTAAAATTAAAACAATTATATTAAATAAAAAAACGTTGTTCGAAAATAAGTTTTAAAAATAACTTTTTAATATAAATATCGCTTATAAACTTTCGTTATCTTATATTAAAAAGCCCGTAAGTATTTAAAAACGCGCCGGGAAAATAATTATTACGAAAATTCGTTACTTAATAATTAATAATAACTTTCTTTTTAATTTATAACTTAAAATTATTAAAGTAATTATATATATTACCAACCGTATATTAACTAAAACCTTAAGCTGGAAAATATTAATTTAACTCCTTAACGAATAAATAATTTAAAAAAATAAATTTTTTATTTCCGAAAAAAAGCTTAAAAACAAACGTTACGAACGTTAATTCTTTCGGATCAAAAACTTATGCGTTTACAAAAATAACTTACCGGAAATTAAATCGTTTAAAAAGAATGAATCTTAAACGTATATTAGTTATTTTATTAAATACGTAATTAGCAATATTTACAAAATTTAAATCTTTACGTAATAACGCGTTATTACGGTACGAAACGTTACTTTCGATAAAACGAAAAAATATTATAACAAAAAATAACAAAAATCGTTATTCGGAATTAAGGAATTAAATAATTAAATTAATAATATCCTAATTTTACTTTCCGTAATAACTTTTTTAAAAACGTTAAAAACTATATTTAACAGTAACTTTTTAAATATAAATATTACTGAAAAAATAAATAACACGATAATATAAAAAACGGTAATAATAACGTAAAGTTTTTCCGTTGAAAACGAAAAACTTATATATAATACTATCATAATAATTACGGATAATCTTAATTAAAAAACTTTATAAGAAATTAAAAAGGTAAAAATTAACGAAAAAAGTTATTCGGAAAAAGAATTCTTTAATTTGGTTATTAACAATAACTCTAAAAATAACCTTATTCGTTTTTAAGAAAAATTAAGTAATTCGGAAAACTTTTTATAAAGTTTGTTTATATCCGGAGTTATTTTAATCTTTAAAAATATAAATTATTAATAATATTACGTACTTTTACCGAATAAAACTTAAAAATATATTAATTAAGTTTTTTCGATTACGGTAACGCCGTATCGAAATAAATTTCTTAAATCCCTTAACTGTTATTAAATTTAAGATTCGAAACGGAAAAAAGAAATTATTTTCGGTTAATATAAATTACAAGCTGGATTTCGAAAAACGTAACATATATCCAATTACTTTTAACGTTATTTTTTAACGGTTATTAAACTTGAACGTTTTTATCGTAATTTTTTTTTTCGTTACTTAAAAATTAATACGAAGTTATATAATACAAATACGTAAAAAAAATTAAAAAACGGTTACGTAAAAAAATAAAATTAAATATATCGGGTAAAACATTTAATTTTTTGTATTATAATTCAAAGGGTAATTAATAACATAAAATTTAACGTTATTTTTCCGTTAATATAAATATTTATATATAAATTTAACAAATATAAAATATTTTAAAAGTTTATATTTAAAATTATTATCCGAAATAACCTTTAATTCCGTAAAAAACTTAACGTTTATATATTTACGTTAATAAGAAAGTTTTTTCGTATGTTTATAATTATTATAATTCGATTTAATTTAAAATTTTGTTAATTTGATACCGTTAACGCGTTTTTATATAATAATATCGACGAATTTATATACGTACGTTTTTTACCAGAATTTATACGTCCGGGTTATTACTTAAAGTTTTTAAAAGCTTTATATAATTTAAAATAATTATTACTCTTATAATAATAAAACCTATTTATAAACGTTTAAAACTTAAATTTAAAGTGGTTTTTAAATCATTTATATATTTTAATTAACGGTTAATTAACGTTATTTTTTTATGTTAACGATATATTTATAATATATAAAACCCGAAATATAATACGTATTAAGGAAATTCTTATAAAGTTAATATAATAATTTTATATCGTTAATTTTAAAAAGTTACAGTAATTTCTTAAAATACGTATATTACGTAATCGTAACGTAAAAAAGCTGTAATTAATATAAAACACTTACTGGAAAAAATTATATATCCCATTCGAATTATTTACATTCGAGAAACGTTATTTTAAAATTTTTAAATGGAAAGATTTTAAGGAATATTAAAACGAAACATTAGCAATATTTAAAAAAACGTATTTCGAAAAAATCCGAAACTTATTATACGAAACTGTTATTATTTGCCTAAATTTAATTAAAATTATTTTTTAGTTATTTCGTTATTACAAAAACTTTAGCCTTACGTATTTTACCGTGATTAACAAAGTTATTTTTTACGCTTATTTTATACGTACTCTAGTTTTAAAATTTAAAAGTAACGAAAATTTTAACGTACGATTATTTTTATATATAAACGATATTTTATTTACGGATAATTTTAATCGAAAATGTTTTTAAAAATTTATATTAATATTTTTTAAAAGTTTTATCGTTTAAACAGCTAATAAGTAGAATACAGTTATTACTTTAAGTACGGAAATAAAACTGTTAACTTTTTTGTAAATTGTTAAAAAAAATTATTTTTATATAAAAATTATTTAAAACTATAAAATTAAAACTAAATAAAAAATTAATTATCTAAATAAATAATAAACAAACGATATAGTTAATTACCGAAAAAGCTATACGTTTAATTACGAAGTTAAAGTACGTTAATATTTATAATTATTAATTTTACGAAACTTTCGTAACGAAAAAAACCGGTATCGAATATATATTTATTAACGCAATAATTACGGATAGATTTACGAAGCGACTTAAGTTATAACAATATTAAGAATTCGTTCGGTTATTAAATTTTCAAAACGTTATTTCAAAACTAAAGGAAACTTAAAAATTTCGATATAACAACGTTATTACGTTACAGTAACAAAAACTATTACTTCCAGTTTTTTTTAATTATTTATTTCCGTTGCACTTTCTTTATCCCTTAAACTTTAAATCACCTTAAATATTAAATTATTAAGTTAACTTTTTAACAAAACTTTTATGGTTTAACGGTATAATATTAAATTATAACACTTAAAAAAATAAGTTCAAATCCCGTTAAAAGCTTTATAATTCATCGGCAGGTTTTACGGAACCTACCGATAGGTTATTAATTTTTATATTTTTTTATTTTCTTAACTATTACTATATTTCCTTTTTGGGCAATATTTAAACTCGTAAAAATTTTAACTGTTAGTTCCTAACAGCTGGAAAGGTATATCAAACCTTACTAAAAGCTAGGGCTGTTACCTGCTAAATGGCTTAGCTAACGTTGCAACTAATAGACGCCTTTAGGCTGCACGCTGCCACTGTTCAAAGCCCTGGTATCGTCCCCTTTTAGATACAGCTGTTTTATGTGTATTTAAGGAGGTCTCGCAACCTCTCTTTTTAGACAGGACCTTTTAAAAGGTCAACCAGATAATTCACCTTCTTTTTCAGCCATATATGCTTCAGTGTGTGATGACAGGGTCTCATAACACGTCGATGCGAAATACTGACCAGATCTTTCGGTCCCCCCTGGGGAGACCCCACGTCAGTGAGGTATAGCGTATCACTGAGCGTGTTTATAGGGCTACCTTAGGCAGGCGTGTTGGATATGTCTTTTCTGAATAGTCCGCATCTGATGATTGTCAGCTTCTTCCTGTGCTTCTCACCATCATCTGCCTAGGCTTAGATGCACATGAATACTTCAGCTTGGTTTACCGGATCAGGGTCAGGAAAGGGGCACCGTGTGCCCGATCGTATAATGCTCACTCCCGCAATCGTCCCCAAAGTGCTGCCATCGCACAGATGTTCGTGATAGCAGTGTTTTCGTTTTTCTCTAGCCACAACGATAAACTTCCAGGGGATATACACCATGTCAGATAGCCTACACCTCCCAATCCATACATCCCAGTAAATTAACCCTCTAGTTGACAACTCGAAGCGCCCTACATCCACAAGGGGCCACGAAGCATGCTGATACATGGTTCTTAGGCACGACATCAACATGCTATTATCCACAGGCCAGGCCGTTTCAGGTCCTGGGCATGAGACGTGTTCACAGAGTGTCACGTCAACTGTCTTAATATTGCTAGGATGAGGCGAGGCATTGGTCCTGTGGCCTCCTTTTGGTCTTGCGGTAACGCAAACGATAGCCCTTGAAATGCTTGCTCAACGGACAGGCTTTGCAAGCAGCCCCTAGAGGAAAAAGAACGCACGGAGACCAGAAGCCCTCGGTTCCACCGCGAACGAAAAATGAAACTCATGATCCCTCTCCAGCTTCAAAATACTCTATTGCCCTCACAGGCTTCGGAGCCAGGAACCGAGGCTTGAGTTCCATTATTGCTTGCTTTTCTCCTCCTTGTCCTTGTTCTTATACTCCTCCTTCTTGAGTTCCACTCTGGCCGGCGTAGACTGCCCCGACTGGCTAAAAGCGCTCTGGCCCGTATCTATGCCTCTGAAGACCGTGTCGATAGACGAACTCCTGCTTTTCTCGGGCTCGTTACCATTAGGTCTGCGGGGCTTACTGCTGGCATGTCCCTCGGGGGGGCTCATGGCGACGACTTGTGTAGGATGACTGTTTCTGCGGCGTGATTTTCGCAGCCGGATTTCTAGATATTCAAAACATCTGTTCTTGGTGTTTTGTACTCTGCGGTGGAGAGGAAGGCAGGAATAGCTTTGAGAACACGGGTCGGGTTTTTATAGTCGATCCAGACGTTGAGTTACAGATCACAGGGAGTTCGTTATTAAAGCTGACGCTGCTGCCGGTGATTATGCGGTTTAGAGCCCGTGATTCACAATTGTGTAATCTTAGTTGTTGACTAAGCACATGATGTGGTCAGGCTTATAGAGGCGGTAGCTGCGTAATGGAGACAATCCCGTGAAGTCGCTGCTCAGCGTTGTCCCAGTCTTCCGAACTGTCGAGACAGTGATTTAAACACTTTCTTCGAGTCTTCGTGATGAGGCTGTTCAGTAGGGTTATGTCCAACCGGGAGGGCCAACAACTAACTATGTTGCATAATGACATGCCTCTTTTCAGGTTCCACATGTTCTTTGGCTCCTGTCATGTGTCAAACGAGTCTGTAGAGCTGAATTCAAAGCCATCTATGCTCGAGTATTTTTCCTCATCTTGCAAACATCGATTAGCAAGGTGAGCCTGGCTCTGGTGTTATTGTAGACATATCCTCGTCCACCGCGCCATTCTGACCGATGACGCCTGCCTTCCTGAAGCCGACCGCAGTGATGACAATAACAGCACCTGTGCTTGCGAATATAGCCCAGAATGCTGCCCGAAACCCGTCCATCAACCGGGTCTTCTCGCTCAGCTCGTTCGAGTGCTCCGTAACCGAAGCGGCGATGACAGCTGTGATAGCCAGCCCAACGGAATTGCCAAATTGTGCGAACTGGTTGAACACTCCGCCGGCTAGCGACTGTTCCTCAGCGGGCAACGCGTCCGATATTAACAAGTTGGATATGCTAAAGAGCACTAGCGAACCTGTTAGTGTCCGTGGTTAAAGATATGAACCATGAAACTTACCCCAGGGGTTCACGGGACAGAGAAACAAGGCCCAGCAGGGACCGGCCCAATAGCTTATATCAACACCTACAGTCGCCATAAGGGCAGGCGATACCAGGGTGATGCAAGCGGATGCCACAGCCAGAACAACAACCCGGACTCGCGATATCAGATAGACGAGCATAATGTTGACAGAGGTCCCCACAATTATCTGGGAGAAATATCGAATGGAGGATTCCAGCGCCGATAGCTCTTGTACCTGCTGGAAGAACAGCGTCGTGAAGTACTCTATCCCGTTCAACGAGGCCCAGCAGAAGAAAACACCTAGGCAGGCCGAAGTAAAAGTCGCTTGCCGCCATAGGCGATTGGGTATTAGTGCTGGCCGGTCGTGCGTGGCTTGCCAGTGCATCCAACAGGGGAAGCCCGCGAGGAACACCAGGGAGATAGAAAGGAGTGCGATGTTCGACGCTTTTCCCAGGTCCCGGTGATCAGATGTTACCATTCCCAGAACATACATCAGCATGCCGAGTGAGACGCTGAGAATCATCGCGCCTACCCAGTCCACATCTTCGCGGAGCTGTCGCGTCCACTCTTTCTTGGAGGGATGTGTCACTGTGGGAAGAGACCAAATGGATGTAACTGAGACACAAAGGTTGAGCATCGCCATGATATGATATGACCATCTCCACCCAATGGTGTCAGTGAAGATCCCACCGAGTACGAGCCCGAGTGCGCTGCGTCGACACAATATTAGCAAGGCCGTTTCATTCGAGAAAAGCTGCGCCAGTGCTGGAACATAACGACGCCATGATGGGTAACCTACTATCCAAGAGGTTGAGCCATGCCATTCATAGCAAAAGCGGTATTCCTCCATTGACCCCTGGGGAAGGTATTTGTTATCAGACTGACGGTCGTGGGCAGGCACATCGACATGGCCATCCCTAGGCACGTCCGAAACAAGATGATTTGCATGCTTGTTACAGCAAGGCCAACGGCAACGGTGAAGACGAGGAAAAGGAAGCTTCCAACCACCCACATGCTTTTGGGGCCAACAATGTCGCCGATGGCCCCCGAAACATGCAGAAGGCATCCTGCTGCTAGAGAGTATACGGCGGCGGGCCATAGAATTAGACCATCCGGGATGTGGACGTCCCTGGCGATGCGCGGGAGTGCGGCGATGAGGATACCGGAGCCCATGGTGTTGAGGAAGTTGATGCATGCAAGCGTGGCGATGATGGCTATGCCTCTCATCCTTGAGACCGTCATATCCGTCACGAGACCACTTGGCGGGCTCGAAAGGCACCTTTCTTCCACATAAACTGCGAGGGCGGCCTCCCGCCCCATTGGAAATTTCTTCTCTCCCACGCTCTCCACTGTCGTCTCTGAGATCTGGTCGCATTTCATTGTTCGGTTTTCAGGTTAGAATCCCAACTAGCCCTCGAGAACAAGCAAAAGGTTATAGGCCATGAAGGACTACAAGCCTCTGGGAAGAGAATCCGGGCGTGAAAGGGGAATAAATACGAAGAAGGCCCAGCATCGCGCGCACGAGCGGCCGCTTGGACAGCGGAGTTCTACCCATGCGAAGATAACCTTGTATTCAAGTATCTGCGGACGTCGAAACTTTCAAGACAATATATGCCAATGCCTATTCATTGGCTCCATACCTATTTCCTTGTCAAGTGATATTAACTGAACAGCGGTACCACCCTGCTGCAGTAAGTGTATCGGGTCTTGATCCAGTCCGTTAAGGTAACATCCAGACCTTTCTCCTCTTAGTTGCATGCAGATGGTCCTTGGGGACATGCTATTGGTTGCTGGCCTCTCTGCATGTTGCCCAGATCGGGCTCAACTGACTTCCTACGGTTATCTAACCCGGTTGCCGTCTCATGTTGGCCGTACGGCTTTGCAGCGCGAGCCAATCAACGTCCCATATTTAATACCATCGTATGGGCGAGGATCTGGGGTTAATGGTTGAGGGTGATTAAATGCGAAGCGGGCTCAGTCTAAGTGGGACACGAAGTGGGCGACTATAGCGCTCATTTTACGGAGATCTCACAGCCGCCGAATTTGCATCCCCAGTCAGAACGCATTTATATCCCGTATACCGTATTGTAGGAGCTAAGTGACATAGCTGAGTCAGCGTCTGCCAAGAGACTACGGGAACCCCGCTGTTTATTTGGCCGGCACTGCCAATTACCTCTTTGGTGCAACATGATGACATATCAGCTCGAGAGTATTTTGATGCCGTGGCCCGATCGAGCTTTCACCTTTTTCGGAAACAATTTCAGATCGTTTTCACAACCTTGAAAGATGGCTTCGAACGAGAATAAACTCATACTTTATACGAATTACACTTGCACATGTAAGTTTTGAAGGTCCTCATTTATGCACGTACTAATATCCGAGTTACAGGGGCGAATCGTGCCAATGTTGCCCTCGCGGAACTTAAGGTGCCCTTTGAGGAGAGAATCATCAACGTAGACGGGCCGCGGCCAGATTGGTTCTTGAAACTCAACCCCCGAGCTCTCGTGCCGGTCCTGATCTTCAACGATGAGGTCCTCGTTGAATCGGCCGTCATCTGTCAATTCCTGGCTGACGTCTATCCGTCTCACCTATGCCCGCCTTCTACCACCACGGAGGGCGCATTGCGCCGAGCGAAGATGAGCTTCTTCACCGATGCTTATTGGACCAAGTTTCATACGATTCTGTTCAAGCTGTTCGAGGCGCCCACAGATGACGATGCTGAGAAGGTCATCGACGAAGCTGTCGTCGGCCTGCTGAAGGAGGTTGAGCCTCTCTTGAAAGACGCGAACCCATTCTTTGGCGGCAGTGATAAGCTCACGCTAGCTGAGGTAAGTGTGTCCATCGTTCATGAAGCTAGGCCATGGCTGATTCTATGCAATTGAAGGTCATCATGGGTCCCTTTGTCATTCGAGCAGTGACTTTGTCTAACCATGGGGTATATCCCAAGAGCCTCAACGCACAAATAGAAGCAAAAGCTCCCAACTTCCACAGGTGGGCCACCGAGGTTTGCAAACATCCTAGCATCACATCCATCTTCGATGAAGATGTTATTGTTGCAAGGTCAAGGGCAAAGCGCTCGAGAATGCGAACTGCAGCAGGCCTGGGTATTTAGGCAAAGGGTGTGATTTGTTTTGGGGGATAACGGGTTAGAATAGGGGCAAGACAACCATTTTCAACCCTTTGCATTTGAGGGGCGTATATTATTCACAGTACCAAGTGCTCTACCGAGTTACCGGAATATTCAAGCAGAGTAATGCAGAGTGTCAGAGACATAGTGTTGCATGCCCTTATAGACGGAGGCAGTCACGGACATCGCGGGGAGCAGGTTGAACAGGTTGACCTCCACGAATTCCATCCAAGCCGACACAATCAATGAGATCTTGCAAGAAGCACCAGCGGGCTGCTGTTACTACTGCTGTTGAGCCATTGGTTTCTCTGCTGGATAATACCTAGAATTAGATGAAGCAGCTGAAAGGACAATCCAGGCGACACATGTACACGTTTAATAGTATCTGATTAACAGGAAACATTAAAATCTATTTCTAGCTTATACAATACAGAGGTATAAATAGTGTTACAGTGCCCAATCCCATGCATGATTCCCTCGCGGGACTATTTCTAAGCTCTTTCCCCGTGCCTCATGTTCTTGCAAGTCTCCACCTAATGTAGTCGCCAAGAAGCGCCAAATTTTGGTGATTTTCACCACCCCACATGATGTCAGCCATGTTCAGACCGCCCTCAATGGCCGCTGTAGCAGTGACTACAGCCCGTCCAGTTCGAATCAAAGGACTCAGAACGTCATATATGTCATCTGGGGCACCGCGATACTCAAATGCAGCGAACTGTGCCAGTGGCAAGGCCCTTTCTTTCCAGAAGTGCCCCGACATGAAGCAGATCGGCATTGAACCGGTGAACCGAGCATTGAGGTCAACGACATACTGCTCTCCGTTCTTGTCCACAACGATGTCGACTCCGGCCCAGCCCATGAAGGTTTCTGGGAGTTTCTGCGTGGTATCTCGTACAGTCTCCCAGACTAGATCGTGGAGTGCCGCCTGGGCGCTGTAGTCGATATGTCCACCAACCCACTTGCCTTCTTTTGTGAGGGTCTGTACCGTGACACCGAGAATGAGGGGATTACTGCGGTTGCGCTCGCTTGTAGGTGCGCCGATGAGAAAGTGGACACTCAGATCCTGGACCACGTCGATATAATCGGAAATCAATACTTCATCAACTCCCCTCGCTTTGTATTTGTCCATGGCGGCCAACATCTCTTCACGTCGGCTTTCGTTGGTCACGATATATGTCCCGAAGCCGCAACCTGCCCTGTATAGCTTGACCACGAAAGGTAGCGGTCTTGCCGAGAAGATAGATGATCGATCCGTGATGTTGGTGTCACGCAAGCTGACTATCTCTGACGCGGGAGTGGGTATTCCGGACGTGACAAGGAATTTCTTGGAGTTTATCATATACGCCTCTTCGGGGTCGTTCAGGCAATCGTGCTTTGTCATCCATCCTTGCGGCCTCCAGAATAACAGTTTCTTGTTTTGTGTGACTTCTAGGAGTTTGTCAAAAACGGCGCCTTGATCCAAGTCGATGATTCGCGGGCGGTGTCTCTGATCCGGATCCAGTTGTGATAACGCACGCTCCATCCCCCCCGCCGAGATATTGGGGCCAAAGAAGATCACGTCCACATCCCCTAGCCCGAAAGCCCTCCGGAGGGGCTTTAATCCAAGAATGATGCTACGGAGGCGGTCTTGCTCGCTTTTGTTGTCGGAGTATGGAACAGGCTCCTCGTCCTCGGGGTAGACAGTCTCTTTTGGAAATTCCGGATGGAGATCCATGTGTGTGAAGACGCAGTACATCGTGACGATGAAATCCCCGGAAATCCCATTTGCACGGTATAGCTCAGCCAGTGTCGTGTCAAGTCTTACTCGTGGCACCTTCGCGGCACGCCTTTTCTGAATCTTTCTAGCCATATTTGTCGTTCAAGTTGCCGACCTTGATAAGTTTGCCTCCGTCTTCCCCTTAGATGCTGCATACGGTTCGCCACTCCATGATATATGGCGTCGCATGCAAATAGAATTGTGTGAGTCCCGCGTGAGGATATACGGACGGTCCCACATGTAACGTCACTGCTGGCGCTATGATATGAGGCGAAGCTGAGAGGGGCGGTCTGATACAGTCAGCCCTATGGCCTTACGCCTTGCGGCTCGCGGCTCGCGTGACCTGGGTTAATCCTTTCCAGTAGTTTCCTTTCCAGTACTGTCCAATGGAATCTTGAGTACTATGTTTCAGGGTTCACAGCCGCCGCGGCGAGGAACCCGGGGAGGGGGCTGAGCCAGGCGGGTCACGCCATGTCGGGTCCGCTTCTCTGTCCGGCCCGAGATGCGGTCCAATGATAAGGTCGCAAAGTCCCCGCCTAGGCGAGTTACTGTACTTGTACAATTAGGGAGGAACACCTACCTGGGCGAACCTCCCAGTTACTGATTGGATTCGGATCCTACCCGGTGAGGACTTCTTTACCGTACAGCGGATGCAACCACCTAATATGCCATGACTTTCGAGGATGCGATGCTCTATTCCCATCGCGCCGCTTGCTTACGTTTGCTAGCATTAAAAAGGTTCAAAATCCATTCCCCTTTTTCCAGTATTGCACGTTACTGCGTGCAATCAGTCAATTGCACATGCTGCTTTAAACAGATTGCAAACGCACATTCTCAGAACTGTGCGTAGCCCCTTTTTTTGACCACCGACGCCGGTAATGGCAGGTCGCGAGAGAATAAAAGCCGTATATGTGTACGTCATATCTATTGCCCCACGCAGGATTTTACGGTAAGGAAGAGCAACTCGTCTCCTGTAATGAGTCACTCGCCAGTGAACGCAGCTTAGACAGCCTGTCCGCTCGGAGGATGGTGACAGCACAGCGTATCGCACCAGCTCAGGGTGCACTGCAGCGACTTGATGGGGCTTGCTGATGCTGTATGACGCCGATAAGCTTGCGTGTTTGATCATCGTTAATATGAATTACCGACAGTCTGACACATGCGGGCTTAAGAACAGACACCATCACAGCAGAGTATCTTACTCGGATCCCCGAAGTTCGGTGAGTGCGTAATTAACGCCAGAAACCAAAACAGCCCTGTCCACGGAGCCCACCTTCAAGCATTTATAGATGTTACTTATATTTATAGCAGGGCGAAAGAGGTTCAAGTACATCGTTGATGCATAAGCATAGCCAAGGTCCGAGGATTGAATCGTGCCTGGTCTGTTCGAAGCTTGGCTGGATATTAGTAAGAACGAACTTCCAATGGAGGATGAAGGCCCGTAGTCTCAGGCCAACAGCATTTTCGTTTGAGAAACATGCGAATACTCTTTCCCAGTTGGGATTGGGAGACGAATGGCTGCGTCCATAAACCACCCCTACTGCTTCGTACAATCCAGGATCTCATTCATGCCCCTGCTAGATGCATTAGCCTTTTCCCCCCTGACCCGACACATCGAGACCGTGCTCGTCAACGTCAACCATCCGTCGCAAGCTTCAGAAATATATCTGAACAATATCATAGTATACCTCGAATAGTTGAAGAGAAT
Organism: Monosporascus sp. 5C6A; assembly: GCA_004155035.1. Lineage (NCBI taxonomy): Eukaryota > Fungi > Ascomycota > Sordariomycetes > Xylariales > Monosporascus > Monosporascus sp. 5C6A. The sequence continues at coordinate 10,605 of QJOB01000075.1, read as the reverse complement.
CAACGAAAGCGATACGGAATGTGAGGATAAATCAATTTCACTCATTAACCCGGTATAAAATATGCACATTTACTACGCAAAAAGAGCACCGGCGCGGAACAGACCATACGAGAGCTGGGTGCTTAGTCACCATCGAATTAAAATATGGGCTCTTATCAAAGCTTATCAAACGTCTCTTTGAATGCCTGGCTTTCTATCTTCACGACGTCATGTCCGAAGCCACCACCTCAACGCAGTCACTGCTGAACGTCAATGCGCTGCTCGACAACCCGGTATTCGCCGGCGGGTTCGGGCTTGCGTCGCTGGGGGCCGTGCTGGCCTTCGCGCGGCGGGGCGCCATCGCGACGGCGGGCGTGATCCGGCGGCGGATGCTGGTCAACGTCGAGATCAGCCGGCAGGACCCGGCGTACCCGTGGATCCTGGCGTGGCTGTCGGAGCTGCCGCCGCAGACGTCGTTCGTCGCGAAGCGGCTGACGCGCGTCAACAAGCTCGCGGTGACGACCGCGACTTCGGCCTCGTCGCCGAACAACCCCAACGGCCCCACGCGCGCCAGCTTCTTCCTCCAGCACGGCTTCGGTCGCCACATCGTCAAGTACAAGCACGCCTACATCGCCGTCACCCGCGAGAAGCACTCCACCGCCAAGACGACCACCGGCGAGCCCCACGAGACCATGGAGCTGACGACGCTCTACGCGCACCGCCACATCTTCGAGGACGTGTTCACCGAGGCGCGCGCCATCGCCATGCAGGCCAACGAGGGCAAGACGATCGTGTACACGGTGCGGAACTTCGACTGGGTGCCGCTGGGCGAGCCGCGGAGGAAGCGGCCCCTGGGCAGCGTCATACTGGACGAGGGCGTGAAGGAGAGCATAGTGAATGACGTGAAGGACTTCCTCCAGCGCCGGCAGTGGTACGTGGATCGCGGCATCCCGTACCGCAGGGGCTATCTTCTGTTCGGTCCGCCGGGGAGCGGAAAGAGCTCCTTCATACAGGCATTGGCCGGCGAACTGGATTATGGCGTTGCTATGGTCAACCTCAGCGAGATCGGAGTCACCGACGACAAGCTCGCCTTCCTTCTTACGAAGCTTCCCGAGCGAACTATCGTCCTCCTCGAAGATGTCGACTCCGCTTTCCTGAACAGGCGTAAGAGGGAGGCAGATGGGTACGGAGGTCCTACCGTCACGTTTTCCGGTTTACTGAACGCTTTGGATGGCCTGACCGCTGGCGAAGAAAGAATCGCATTCCTTACTACGAACCACATCGAACTCTTGGACCCTGCACTGATCAGGCCAGGACGGGTAGACATGATGGTCCGCATCGGTGAAGCTACGCGCTACCAAGCCGCCCAGATGTGGGATAGATTCTACGGCGACGTCGATACAGATGGTACGCACCGAGAGAGGTTCCTCCAACGCCTCGACTCGCTGGGCCTCTTCCGCGAGGCGAAGGAGGGGGAGACGGTGCCCCGAACTAGCACCGCTGCTATTCAAGGCCTGTTCTTGTTCAACAAGAACGATATGGAAGGGGCTATCAGCATGGCGGAGGGACTCATCCCCCAAAAGATCGAAGCCGAGCCATAGCTTGGCTGCATTGTATATCACATGTAACGTCCCATGTACCTATATTGAGATACCCAAAAACGCGCATACAGATGGAACACAAAGTGATTTCCGCCCAGTTTCTAGCACTGATCTCTCCGTGCATACTCCTGCCATCTAGCGAGCCTAATTCGTCCCAAGACCATTCTAAACGTAGGAGTGCTAGTTTGATGGCGAGCTCTGCGCTATTGCCTCGAATTTATTCACTGAGTAGCCCACGGGTGCATTCCCTTGCACATCCCCAACTGTGTCCTCTTCCGGGGGTAGGATATCAATGCATTCCCCAGCATCAGCTAATTTCCGGCAGAGTCTCCAGGTCATAGACACGAACCAGTATAGTTCTCCCTACTTGCCTTACTTTTCTTCTCCGCATCAGACCGCGGCTACTAGGTCTCAGAATGAATTGAATTGCTCAGTCCGGCCTTTGGGCACCAAGGAGCATAGACTAAGAGCGCAGTATAATCAAGGGCAGCAAACCGGGGTGCCGGAGTTGACATTCCTGCCGCCGCCCTTCTCCTCCTGCTTCATCCCATTGCAGAGCTGTCGGACAAGAAAATAAGTGGGGACGAAGCGAACATTGAAGGAGCGGCAATTGGAAGCCCTTAACAAAGACGGCAGTGGTCATTATCGGGCATTCCGCTGTGGGCACCATTTCCACATCGAATTCTTCCCGAAAGTGTCTCGATTGATACATAGCCTCTTCACCTCCACCCAACTGCGGAGCCGTGTTCCATTGTAATATCCCGCCCGGAGACAAGTATGGCCCATACGCCTCCTTATGGGAGCAAGACACGAGGAACTGCAGCCGTTGGCTCGAGGAAGGTGGCTCGTAAGTTAGCATGGGAGGGCGTAAAGCAACAGCCACTGCAGTGCGGGCCGTGGGAAAGTCTTTCATGTGTGGTGTGTCCGACGAAGAGCGTGCTCCCAAGGAGGAAAACAAGGGAGCCGAAGATTGTCTCCGGCTCAAGGAGCTGGCCGGCGGAGATCGAAAGGTGAAGCGAACGCAAGCGGCTCTGCGGGCAATGGAACGGGCCGATCATGCATTTCTGAGGGCCGCGGGACCACTGTTCAAACACCTTAAGGAGAAGCAAATGGCTAAGCGGGCCGGACGGCCTAAGATATCCATATTCTCCAAACACAAAGCCAACATCTCGTCTAAGACTGCAGTAAACGAGCAGGACAGGACCTAGCCCAGCGAGCCAAGCTTCTATTACGCGGAGTACACCGGGACGATATCATTTTATTCAGTACAGATTATATCATAAGAATGAGATAGATAAGCATGGCTTCAAATTCAAAGTGCGGGAATAAAAGGTAGCCTCCTAGGAGCCTCTCTCCGTTTTCGTGGACGCCGTCCGCCATAGGCAGGGCTAGGGAGTCCATCCTATAACAGCGTCCTTGTGACCAATTTACCGGCCGACACCTACGTATCCTCGATCTCGAACTTGACAAGCAGGGTGCAGTTCGTCTCGTGGCCCTTCAAGTCCAGCATGCGGACGAAGCTCCAGCCGGGCACGAGGTAGAGCAGGCGCACGGCAGCGACGGCGAAGATCGGGTTAGACTTGAACGAGACGTCGCTTTTGACGAGGATGCGCAGGAAGGCGAGCTCGTTGTCGTCGTACTCCCACTCGAGAGTCTCGTCCCAGACGGGCTCCGTGGGCGGCGGGTTCTCGCCCCTGTGCAGGAACCCGAGGCGGTGCTGCCTGTACGGCTCCGTCTTGCGCTTCGGCGGGTCGTCCCCCGCGTCGTCCGGGTGGATTAGCGTGCAGGTGACGTACGGTCGGATCTCGTCCTCCTCGTGCTCGCCGACGACGGGGACGTCGGTGGCGCCCGCCACGCGCAACCGCAGCCTCTTCCGGCGGCCGGTGCCGAGGCTGCTCCCGTCGCCGCCGGCCCGCAGGCACGCCGGCTTCAGCACGTACCCGTGGGTACCGTGGAACAGGGCCTCGTTGAGCTGCATGCTGGCGCCGAACGTCTGCCAGTTCATGGCGCAGATCTGGGCGCCCACGGCCCAGAAGGGCACCGGCCTGAGGTTCTTGGACGAGATGCGCGTGCCCTTCGGGAACACGCGCATGAGGTGCCGCGCGTTGTGTCGGGCGATCTTGTCCTTGGCCTCGGGCAGGTGGGCCGCGAGCGCCGTCTCCGAGACGTTGATGAGGTGGTGGTGGGGCCCGTCCTTGAGGACCTCCTCGAACCACGAGTTGTCCCTCGGCTTCACCGACTGCGCGTAGACGCCGAGCTCCGCGAGCTCTGGAATGATACCGCATGATGAGGCGGCCGCGGCCTTCCTCTTCTCTTTGTACTCGGCGTGCGCCTGCCTCTCCTTTTCCTCCTCGTCGCTATCGCTGTCGCTGCTATCGTCGCTACTACTACTACTATCTTCGCCGGGGAAGTGGTACTCGACGATGACGGCGATCTTTGACCCGAGGTCTTCTAAGGACACGTGGTCCCCGCTGCCCTCCTGCTCCGCGTGGCCCCTGTCCCGCACAGGCTTACTTAGGAGGCGGTCGCCGAGCACCTCTCTCATGATCTCGACGAGGCGCATCTGGCCATGGGGTCCGCAGTGATTTTCGAGGGATATCAGTATCGGTGCCGCCCCATATCCCCTGCTGTCGCGGCTCTGGGTAGCTTCCCTGTCCACGACATCGCGGATGGTTTCACAAACTGAACGGAAGGGGATATTAGACACTAGTGTATAACCGTGAGTGACCTTTGGCTCATCTATGTTGTCGCTATCGTCCCAGGCGTCGATTTCCACGCAGCGGGAGCCGGTATTGAGCGCTCTCTCATACGATACGGCCGACGACGTGCCGTGTAGCTGATGACCCAAGAGATAAGTATTGTGGCTGGAGCTGACGAAATACTCGGGGAAGGGGTGCGATCTGTCTGTCAACTGCAAAGGGACGTCGATATGCGACTTCCTCAGCAATTGCCGCAGCGCCTGGCTGGACGCTTCTAATTCCGGGTCGGCTTCTTCCTTGGAAAGAATTCCCTCTTTCACAATGAATGACTTCAAAGCATGGCTGATCCTCAACTTGCTCTTAGCGATTTCTCCCTGTCGTCCTGAGTGGCCACCTCCTGCGACGGTATCGTCATCGATTTCTTCTCCAGCATCCTCTTCATCCTCTTTTCGATTCCTTCTGGAGAGGGGGTTCAGCTTGGCAAAGTGAGACACAAGTTCACTCATTGTGTATGACACCCGGTACAGTTAATGAGTTAACTGGGTATCGCTGCAGCACTTCTAATTATGCTCAAAATATCACTATTTCTTTACGACGCTTTTTCAGTATGACTGCATTGCCCGCTTCCAGAGACGTTTTAACATGCTATGAGTGAAATAGAGATGACCAAGGGCTTGGCTCATGGCACTGGTGGCTGGAATCTCAGCTCTGAAGTAGCGGGACACAGCCCAACGTACAGATTCGGCCGTTGTGGCTGTGCGTCCGTGGTGGTGATTTCCTGTGCCAATTACCCTGAGGTCCAAGCAAAACTTCTGTGAGAGATCTGATCGAATGAGGATTTTCGGGACATGGTCACTCATATAAAATACACACAAACCCGGTATCTATTACTGACTCTACCAAGCCATGGGTATAAAATGCCTTGAAGGGAACCCACGTGCACGCGCCCTAGCCACCCCGACAGCTATGAACCGTAGCGGATAATAGACAGTTCTAAGATGGCTCACAGAGCCAATTACTCATGCCAAGCATAGACATTATCATATTTCGTAAATGACATGTGATAGGCGCGCAAAGACCCCGCAAAAGACAATCTCTCATTCCGGCGCATATCCAAGGCTTTCGTGATGTTTTCTGGTCGTAAATAGCCTTGGGTAAACGAGAGCCGAGATATCAATGGACAGGATGAGCGCCGAAGGCACCGCATGCACATCGGCTGAGCGCCACAACTTGTAGGTATCGGCAGTTCGGCAATGATTGGGGTCTCAGCCCTCTCTACGTAGAGCTACGGTAGTGGTACGTCGGCGATTCCACGTTATTATAGCGTACAATTATTAGCTACCTAGAATATGTTTCAAATGATACCAGCTCTGCGCCGCGTGCACTTTAAATCAGAATATCAGAGTGAGGGGCATTCGTTCTACTTAGTATCTTGCGAAATAAAACCATCGATGTCACGTATTGTATCAGTTAATGCAAGAAACTGGCCACTGAAAGAAAACCCGGGCATCTAACATGTGGGGAGATACTGGCCGAGGATGTTAGGTACCCATCATACGTAGTACATGTTTTAGGTGGATGCATGTAAGTACTTCATTTCCAGGAGACTATATGACTCGCACGGCGACACGTATCGTCGCATCCAGCAATCAACTTGGAGAAGCCAATGGCCCTTAACACAGTAGCCCCCGCAGAAATATCTTTCATAGTCCTTTTGCCTACAGAGAGCCGTGTAAATAAGACCCATTAACGCGATTCAGTCAGAGCCCAGGTATCGCCCACATTGAAATCATCGTATTAACCCCGCGATGCTGGAAATACCGTGTTCTGGTACCCCTTATCAGGTAAAACTACCGTCCTTGCCCGCCATTCTCCACAACATTTTGACACATTCCTGTCACAGATAGGTGTCATTTACGGCATGTTAGCTAAAAGGCATGTCCAAGGTTCTATAAAGTTTTATAGGGATCTCTTCCAGCAGTCATGTTCGATGAGCTGGCCGGAAGTCACGGAGGAAGCATCGAGGTATGTCGAGCCTCTAGAAAGGATTGCACCTCGATACCTAGAGGAGATCAGAGGAATCGCTGAAGGGGCAGCTCAGTCGTTCCTAGATATATTGGCTTTGAATGTGCGGACAGAGATCAATTTGGTCTTTTCATGTATAAGACGAGGAATGGCGACGTCCCTAGTGATGGGTGTACGTCTCTCGCTTGGCTGGCCGGTCCTCTGCCCGGTACAACATCGTATCTGGCTCAGAACTGGGACTGGATGACTGAGCAAGCCCAGAACCTTATCATATGTCATATTTCGCAACCTGGCACTGGCATTCCGGACATCTCACAGGTGACAGAAGGCGGAATCATAGGCCTCAACGCCAACGGCGTGGGTTGTTGTCTCAATGCGATCCGCTGCCGAGGCGTGGACCCGTCGAAGCTTCCCATTCACTTTGCCCTTCGCACAGCCTTGGAATCGAAATCCCGTGAAGAGGCAGTGGCGAATATCAAAAACCTTGGTGTTGCAGGAAGCGGCCACATCCTCCTCGCCGACCCAACCGGGTCAACTGGTCTCGAGTGCACGCACAAATGGGTGAAAGAGCTCTCCGCAAACGAAGGGGTCCTCTGTCACACCAATCATCTCCTGCTTGAGCACGATGACGTAGAGGAGTCTCTCTGGCTTGAGGACTCGCCCTTTCGACTCCGTCCGGTGCAGGAGCTGGTCTCTCACGTTTTAGCACCAACGAAGGCTACCATACTCGGCCTTTTCACGGATACGAAGGGTTTCCCAGGGTCGATCAACAGGAAGAAGAGTGATGGAAATCCCTTCGAGACTCTCTTCAACATAGTGATGGATCTGACTAGGAAGGACGCGACAGTTACGTTTGGAAGCCCTTCGGAACCTACTGGGCAGATAGTTCTGGCCTTTTGATCCTAAGCGAAAAAGCGTATCGGAATACTTTACCATCGAGGCAGGACAGTTGAAAAGCCAAGTAGGAATGGGAGTTACGGCAAGTAGCGAAGCGCAATGCCCGAATGGTAGCAGTTGAGGACGACGACCATCGGTAGTGTCACTCCTGCGGGTTTGTTATCTATCTTCTTGCGCTTGCCCTCGCTCCAGTCTGGTCTTTTGTGTGACACGATGATCAGCCATTTCTGATATTTGACCTGCCTCAGCGGCGAGCCGAGGTAGAGAGACCACTGGTGAGTTATTGCAAGATCTTTGACCCAAATGAGTTTGAGTAGAGCCCTGGAGAACGTGAGTGGGGATGCGGAGGCTTGCAGGGACATAATCGTTGGTTACGTACAAGGATCTCATGCCAGCATGGCGAAGTCACGGGCACACCCGGTGTTGAATCCCGCCTTGAGCGCAACCTATTGTGCACTCGCTGAAAAAGCGATGCGGACTTCGGATATTCGTCATCCATGATTCTTATTTTTCTCGAGGCGAATATCGTAGGTCGAAGAGTGGTATAGCCGAGGTAGTAAAAGGTGCCAGTGATGCTTTGAGCTGATACATCTCTATACCGACTGGAAACAAAGGATGAAGAATCTTGGGAGAAGCCCAAAGTCTCAATGACGCTTTGATAAGGCATCTGGCTTCGGAGTGTTGGCTCCTAAATGTTGAGTATAGCTTACCGACTGTGGGGCGGAAAACATGACGCCCCTGGTTGGTGCGACGATATGACATCATCCCGCTATTTCAACTCTCGACGTAATGAATGCCATCATGATTGCCATGGTTGCCCTATACACGTCTCTATTGACATAAATAGACGGTAGCCTACTAAGAAACTGGATGTTCAATTTCTCCCACCCTAAAACAAATCTCGACTACCTTAAGCAACTCGATATCGTCAAATATCCCAGACCAATTCATCAACACCATGTCTTCTCACGGAAGCTCTAACACCGGCTCCAAGACAAGCACCGGAACCGCCTCCTCTTTCACGACACCTGCGAATGCCGGCCTTGGTGGTGACAAGCCCAAGGTGTTCGACGAGCAGGGCGCCATCGGCAAGCAGTTCACTGGTAAGGGATCCAGTTCTCTCTTCTCCCCCTTGCCTAGGCCTCATGGCGGGCTCCAATTCCTATGACGTTGAAGCTAACACATCCGCTCAGAGAAAGGCGCAATCGGCGGTGCCGCGCAGGCTATCGGCGGCCCTTTGGACAAGGAAGGCATGATTGGCAAGCAGTTCACTACCGAGGGCAGCATCGGCGGCTCCGTGCAAAACGCCATGGGCGGCACGAAGGGAAGAAGCAATTAAGTGTTCGTTTGCAATACCAGACTGGAGGGGTCCTCCTGGGTTAACGGGACTTTTCGCATTGTACGATATGATACAGGGAAGGATGGGAGGCGTTTCATGACAGGGCAGTATCAACGCGATAAATAGACACGATTATGTACTACGAAGCAATGACAACATTATATACCACCTGGTCGTTGACGCCGTCCTCTATGTTGAGTATCGGAAATATGTGTCGTGAGCCAAACTGTAACCGGGTGTTTCCTTGGTACAAGATTGGCATACTTCGTATGTCGTTCCCCATTTCTCTATGGACCAGTCATCAAGTGGCCTTACGACTTGAGTGTCACATCGCCCACAACTGCCTTGTGGTCGCTGATATAGATACCCTCCTGCACATTTGAAAGAACCTCGTAACGACTAGCGGACCATGCGTCGTCGGGTCCCACGTGCACGAAGTCAATCCGCTTCTCCACGCGGGGCTCCGCACTCGGGTCGAAGCCGGAGTAAGTCGTGTACGGGCCGAACCGCCGCGTCTCATCTACCAGCATATAAAGGTCCGCCAGATATCCGTCCTCCCGCACCGTTTCATACGCGTCCTGCCCGGGCTCCGAGTTGAAGTCGCCCGTCAGCGCCACGCCCAGCCCCGGGCCCCACTTCTCCTGCACCTCCTTGATGGTATCGAGGGCGATCTTGACGCCCTCAGTGCGCGCCTTCGCGCTCACGTTGTCGAGGTGCGTGTTGGCGGCGACGAAGCGTCGCCTGGTCGCCGCGTCTTCGAAGACGCCGACGACAACGTATCGCTTGCCGCCGGCGCCTGGCCAGAACGACGGCTTCTCGGGCGTCGGCGAGAGCCACCGCTGCGCGCTGTCGAGCAGCGCGACTGCGCCCCGCCGGTACAGCAGCGGGCAGTACTCGCCCTTCTCCCGCCCGTCGTCGCGCCCCGTGCCGACGTGCGCCCAGTCTGGCCCAAGCCCGCGCTTGATGTCGGCCAGCTGCGCGTGTAGGACTTCCTGCAGCCCGATGACGGGCACGGCGCCCGCCGCCGTCGCGTTCGTGGCTGATTCGGCGAGCTGCGCGATCACGCGTGGCCCGCGGACGCTCCACGGTCGCTCGTGGATCCCGCCCGGCGCCGCGTAGCGGATGTTAAACGAGATTACCCGCAGGCTTAGGGAGTCGGCCCCGCTTGCAGTGTCGCCGCCGTTCGCTTGCGCTGCGAGCATGGTGAGTAGGGGTGCGATGAGATTTTTGAGGATCATTATTCGGGCTGGTATTCCTGGGAATAAGTGTTTTATCGAACAGCTTCAAATAGGCATTAACAGCTGCTGGGGGTATGCCCTCATATAGCTCTGCGAATCATCGCCTTCCCGTAAACCAGCACCCGGCCAACGGATACCGAAGAGTGCAGCCGCATCACTGTGCTCCTTTGAGAAGTGAGTCCCGGATTTGTGGGCTTGGGTGTTATTCTTGTTTGATGCTCTGCTAATAAGGTTCTCGGCTCTTGGCACGTGGTCGTCGGAAAAAGTGTGGGGTAACTATTCCGATGCTCTTGGGAGTGCCACGTGCGGGCTATAGTTAACCCTACACTGGATGTCGAGGCGTTCACTGCTCGGTGCCTACTGTACTGTACTGCGCTTCAGAGTATTCCAAGTGCGTCTCTCCACTATCTTCTCTCAAAGAGCCGAGTCAAGGCGATCTCAACAAAGACCAGAAATGATTGCGGGTCGTCCCTTGCGTATCGATCGGCGAGGATACCTTCCAGAGTTCTGCCTGCAGATGGCGGATTCCTATTAGCGCCAGAGCCAGCCACGTCAATGGCTTTGGGCTTCAGCTCCGCGACAACCGTCCAGAAAATCCACCGTCGACCTCATCGCACAATCTTTTCGTAACTGCGAAAAAAGTTCGTTCCGCCGTGAAGTATCCGTCACGTCGGAGGACGTCGGGTGGCTCAAGTTTGCGCGCGGATAAGTGGAGACCAATCAGCATTGCTTCGGAGCCGACTCCGGTACACTAGAAGTAACGGGGCGGATACTTACACAGTTGTGCAACGCCCGCCATCCCTTGCGACTATCCTCTCCCACCCCCC